>JBBBDQ010000410.1:5325000-5602500 GCA_037127315.1 Ascarosepion bandense
TTTATAAACAATAGTTTTGCTGATGCAACTCAAATTCAGTCAGGCATTCAATTTATTAATGCTACAATGAATATATAATTTCCTTTTATGCACTCCAAAATCTAGCTTAAAGAAAATACATATTACATTCACAAAATTCATGTACACAACTTTGCATATCAACAAGCTTTTACATATACATATTAATATGCATACACTGTAGTGTATAGATATGTATATATAATCCTGTGCTTACAGATGCTTTTTTAATCTAACAATTAAGACTTAAAAGGATTTCTAAATTTAGCATTAAACTTCCTTGCTTAATTTTGTTTGAACTACTTTCAAGATAGCAGGTACAAAACAAAACTAATCCAAAAAGTTCAAATGAATAAATTGTTTTCTCTAGAATGTTACAATAAGCTAAAATTTGAAAAAGACAGTGGTTCAGTATATATATATATATATATATATATATATATATATATATAGTATATGGGTAGGTATTTGAAGGCTATTACAATGTGTTTAGTATATTAAAGGAAAGTAAAGAAGGTGTTGGGTATTACCTATTTATTGTTAATAATATTTTCAGACCAGAATCTCATTTTCAGAATGATAGGAGAGCTTGGTTTCAAGTTGTCCGCTGCTGAACTGTGCCTTTAAACGAATGGTCCTCTTTTTGCGAAAGAGGACCATTCATTTAAGAAGATGAGAAGATGAGATTCTGATCTCAAAATATTAATGGATAATAAATAGGTAATACCCAACACCTTCTTTACCTTCCTTTATTATACTAAACGCATTGTGATGGTCTTCAAATACCTACCCATACACCTTATATACACAATGCTTCAAGCAAATTACAAAACTCTCCTCTCATATATATATATATATATATATATATATATATATGATGCACTTTGAAAGATTCATGTGTACTCGATATAATAACTCTACATTGCCATCAAGTTTAGCACATTCACTCTTTAGGCATTCAATCAAGTGTGTTGCATCTGTAATTTTGAGAGTACACCTTCCCCATTTAGCATATCTCAGAAAAAAAGTCAGTTCTTTCATCTTTCAAAAAGACTATGTTTAATTTGTATAGATAAAAAAACTTGCCCAGACTTTAGTGATATCGTATATACATATATATATATATATATATATATATATATATATATATATATATATTGTAATGATATTTAGTGCCAAAATTGCTGGGTTTTTACAGCAGTTTACTGGTGGAAAGGCATTTTAGGCAAGTAGATGTTTTTGTCATAAAGTGCTCGATATCAAGATAAGTACAGAGCATTTACAGAATTAATATGGAGAAGCTTGTCACTTACCTGAGCAGTGTTATTTCAGTCATATTAACTTCAAAGTTTCATGATGGCATTATTGTAATGTTTTCACTCTTCAGGGTCATTTGCTTTTTATACTGCTGTTTCAAAATTTTTTGTGAAGAGTTAAGACATTGCAATAATGCCCTCATGAAATTTCAAAGTCAGCATGACTGACATAATACTGCTCAACTAAGTGACAAGCTTCTCCACATTAATTATATATATATATATATATATATATGCTTCAGAATAATTATTGTTATGGGTACTTTTGACTCTGATCATATCTACAATAGTTTTGAATGTAGTTGTAATTATTTATTAAAACATCTACTATCCATAACAATTTATCCAATCTTAACAATATCAAAATAATTACAGCCACATCCAAAACTCTTATGGATATGATCATATAAACAAATTTGTTGAAACAGAACCAACAATGTCTGTATGATTCAATTTTTATTATGTTTTCCCAATTTTTGGATAAAGTATTGACTGTTGAGGATTGTGTTCAAAGCTGTGGATAAACTGTTCGAAGTTCATACTTTATCATTTTTGTAGACAAAAGAATTCTAACTACAATGCACACACCACATTGGTCCTTGATAGTGGCTGCAAAAGTCAATACTACTTGAACAAAAATGACAAAAAAGAATATATATTAATCCCGGACAGTTTATCCACAACTTTGAGAAAAAATATAATAAAATATTAAACAGACATACATTGTTAGTATTTTTTAATCAAACTTATTTGGATGAATAGTTGCCTCGTAAATATATCTTATAATCATATATATATATATATATATATATATATATATATATATATATTATCAGTGTATTGATATAGATAGATAGAATTCTGAATACTGACAACAATGAGAAGGAATAATATTGTGTGTATGAATTTATGTGTGTGTGTACAGTGATGACAAAATTTTTTGAACATTACATAAAAATAAAATCAATGTTATCATACAAAAGTAAAGAGAGTGACTGAAAAAAATGAATGATAATATTAATAAACTATAAGCATAAATGCAAAATGCTTTATGATGCAAATTCACTTTTGATTTTTTTAGGTAGAAACTATTTCTTGTGTATGTAGAGTGGGCTTAATGGTAAATAAATATATAAGGCCATTTGGAAAAAATCAGTTTGATGGGTTTTGCTGATGAACTTAGTGTCATTAAAAATTTTATTTGCCAAAAACAAGATCTATGTTAGCAAAGCAAAACGTGATTTAAACTAAGCAACTGAATGCTTGATTTTGATTTCAGCTGTAGATTTCAATTTAGTTTTATTTTTTTTATCTTTATTTTTTTCTATTTTTTGAAGGTTTAACATATTCAATATTGTTTTCACATTAATTTAAGTTAGATGAACTGATCTAGTCTGGTTTTATATTAATAATTTAACACAGGATGCATTCAATTTGAAAGTGACAGGATTTACACATGGTTCCCTACAATTAATATGCAACCAGTTTATTTCAGTTTATATCTGCTGCTACTAGTTTACAAGTGAAACAATTATGGTATATGTAAACTTTAAAATAAACAAACACACGTAGATAAAATAAACTAACTTTAAATTAATTAAAATTTCCTTTTTCTAACAATTAAATTCAAAATCAATTATTCAGATACTGAGCATGAAACCTTTTCAATTTTTATGAAATGAAATTCTTTTTCTGGTGAATGCCGGTTAATCAACAAGATATGTTGATGTCAAAGTTTTCTAAATTATCTTAACTCTTGCATATTTACCATATATATGTTAGTGTATGTGAGTGAATATATATATGTCTGTCTGTATGTGTTCTTGTATACATATGTTTGTGTGTATATGTAAAAGCTTGTATATACATGAATGAGATCACATGTGCCTCAGTGAGTATGTTGTACATCTATGAATGGATATTTATCTACATAAGAGTTTATGTAAAAAACAAATTGCTTTATGACTTTAATTTTCATTTCTTTAATCATTTTTTTTTTACAAAAGCCATGAGAAGGAAGTTTTAAGCTCTCACTTTCTGTTTTAGTTTTACCTAACTACAAAATAATGATTGTTTTCTGAAAGATCTACAAACATCTCTCATCTTTTATTTTTAATCATATTACATAAGACAAAAGAAAGAAACATGCATGTTCTATTCCACAAAGTTTGTGAATATTAACATTCATATCAAAATGCAAACATATTACACAATAGTGATAACACTATATCCTTTCTAAAAAAAACAAAGAATCACATTCACTACATATAAGATTGATTTTTAAATTATATACTCAATATAGGATATGGGAAAGGCACCTAGCTAGGTACGTTTCCCATATCCTATATTAAATAATATTTACCTATGTACTTGTAAAATCCAAAATAGATACTGTTAATTATTCTGATTGCATAAATAATATTATTTCCTATTACAGTTAACACACACACACACACACACACACACACACACACATATATATATATATTGCTAAAGAACTAATGGACATTTATTTATAATGATATAGTATTACTTTAAATATTATTTCTGACATACACACACATAATTATCATACATATGAATGACAAACCAGAAAAATTCTGTCTTATGCATTTCATCCTCTAGAAGGACTCCATCAGACTAAAAAGTATTAACTAATAATAATAATACTAACAATAAAATAATAAGCTAAAATATAATAACTGCCACAAAGAATATATAGGAGAAACTTCTAGGAATTTAAATAAAGGATTATATGAATATAAAAGAAATCCAAGTAGCATCCTGAAAAAGTCTGCAAAAAGTCCGATGCTAATTTCAATTAAAAAAAATGCTATTTTAATTAAAAGAGTAAGCAATTTACTGAGGCAAAAATGTATAGAAGGTGCTTTGACTGCTAGAACATCCACAGTAAATTTATATTTCATACAACATTCTACTTTTCTTTGCAGGTTTTCTGTTATCACAATGTGGAACACTTAATGACAAAAATTATTAAAAAATAGCATAGGATCAGATAGACTCCATGTACAAAAATGACTGAGAAGAAATAAATACATTTTAATTAAACATTTTTAAGTTCAGCATTCCGACCTCTTCAATAATTCTTCTCAGTGTATAATTATAACCAACACTGGTTGTTTTGTTATCTGCTCCTTCCTAAACATACATAATTTCATCGACAGAAACATTTCTTTTGTAATATAAAGTTATTCTAGAGGACAAAACATGTATCACAGATTTTTCCACTTTATCATTTATTTGCCTCACATTGTTCTCATGTGTGTGTGTGTGTGTGTGTGTGTGTGTGTGTGTGTGTGTGTGTGTGTGTGAATAAACCATTTTGATTGGAGATATATATATGAGAACGATTTTAATTGTGATTGGAGATATATATATGAGAACGATTTTAATTGTAAATATGAACAAGTTTAATTGTAATATATATATATATATATATATATATATATATATATATATATAGGGTATCCATAAAGTGCATGTGCACTTTTAAAAATTTATTAACTTTATTTGTATTTGCAATTGAAATAATTTGCACACAAACTTTATGGACACCCTGTGTGTGTGTAGTATATATATATATATATATATATATATATATATATATATGTGTGTGTGTGTGTGTGTGTGTGCACGTATACTGACATCCATGGACATTTCTTACATCCCCAGAAAAATGTGCATTTTAAAACAATGCAATGTTTGAATATGTGCATTTTCCAAGAGCATTGTTTCTTCCTCAATAAAACAATTAAAAGCATAGAAAATAAAACAAAATTTCCTGTGGCCACACTTTATAATCAGCAAAGAACTTAATGCTTTTTGCTTCATATCACTTTAATATACACATGACTATATATTTTTTTTATCGTTAATCAGGTTTTGCTTTCAGCATAATTTCTGTTCATGTCCTTTTTATACCTTGCAAGATCAGAAAAAAACTATCATTATTGGGCCATATTTTTATTTTTCATTTTTAAGGGTTCGTATTTGATTTGCAAGGTTTTATTATTTAATTTTTTATCTACTTTTTTTTTTTGTTATTTGTACAAAGAACATGTGCCTCTTTGTTCTGTAAGGTAACAATTTTTATATCAAGGAATTTAAATATTTTTTCTCTGCCTCTGCACTATTTTAACTGACATTTTGTCTTTTTTTTTCATCAGTTGGACTTAATAAAAATTATATCTACCAATGATTATTTCATAACATCTTGGCTTTTGTTTTAGCATACAGTCATGTGTTAATATAAATAAATGCCAAATAAATTAATTTATTATTTTTTTATTTCATAGAGAAAACGTTTGGTATCACTCCAAAATGTTTATTTATATTCTTAAAGAAATTAAATTGAGTGCCAATGTAGAATATTTTATTTCTGTATTGCTTTCACTTTCATTTTCAATACCAGGAAATTTCATTCCAAATGATGTATTTAGTGTAAACTGATTCCAGTATTTTATTGCATTTATTATTGGAATCAGTTTATGTAAATTCCATAAGTATAATTATTTTGAAACAATTTAGTTTTATTCTAATTAATAACAAGTAAAAAAAAATTAACAAATGAAAACTTCTGATATTTCAAATCCACAAATTGAATAGTGTGGTTGATAGACCAAAAATATTATCACAAACAATGAATAACTCCGGACTTGGGTATTGTGATTGGACAATTAATTAAATCTCATTCAGGATTAATTTTACTGGCATTTCTTTACATAATTAATGACTGTATGTTGATATTTTTATTGTTTTAATTAATAAACATTTAGAGTTTTGGGGGTATTTTTTTCTATTTCTATGATGATTATACTTACATAAATATTGCTGTTAAACCGTTTTTGTTAATATTTTAAGATTATAACTATAACTGTAAATACACAATAAAAAAAATATTGATACTTATTATGTGAAATTGCACAATTAACTATCGTAAGTTCATTATATTTGCTTAATTTTGTTGATTACCTTTTGTTTTATGATAATGGAAATATATGATATATAAATTTCTATATATCAGAGTAATGTGGGGTAATTGAATGACAAAATAAAAAAATGCTATCATAATTTTTTTTTTAATCAATTCACTCTAAGCAAGGCAATGCTGCCACTAAAATACATTCTATTGAAGGAAAAAAATAAAATAAATAGTAAATAACATTTCAGAGTTTAGGCAGAGATGTTAAAGAAGTATAAAATAGAAATATATTTTTTAGAAAGAACTGGAAACCCAATCCTAAACAGGAAACAAAGGATAAATCTCTATTCCTGTTCAAAAGAGTGGGGAGGAGTGTAAACTGGGCAATAGGCAAATCTACTTATTCTTATTAAAAGAATTTAAAACAATGTAATACAAAATTTGTTGGGCAAACTTGGACTTTGTGCTGCAATATGACAGAGTGCCAAAAGGATGTTTTTTCAGTGTTGTTTTTTAACTACCTTCACTTTTCAATAATGTTTATTGTTATTAAAAAGTGATTGGAATTTTAATAAAACCTAAACATATGACAAAAGTGAATCTATACATTTTTTTTTTTGTTGTTGTTCTTGAGAATCTAAAACAAGAATTATTAAACTGTATTTATTTAATTAAATTGTTTAGTTAGTGTTTATTTATTGGAATGGGTGGCAAAACATCATCTAACTGCAAATTGATTCAAATTTTATAAAATGGTTTAATAGTAAGGACTTTCTTATAGTTAGTTGACATATTTTAACAATTTAGGAAATGTTTATAAATTTATGAATGAATAAGTGTTTTCACATTGATTTCTTTATAATTTGGTAAATGATAATTATGCATTGCATTAGTTTTAATTGACTTAGTTTTTAGAATGTTGTAAATATAAAATTATTCTTGTAAATAAACAATCTAATAAATAAATAATGTTTAATATTTTTGTTGTAAATTCTCAAAAAAATGTATAAAAATCATCATTCTTTTAAAACAATAAACATTGCCAAAGACACTTAGTCTTTTTGTGGGTACATTTATCCATGTTTACCATTTGTTGCAACTACTTCTAAAACAATATGCGATTTAATTAATATGAAACAAAATAATAACTTAAAACCTGAAGCAGGAATTTACATTATAGATTGATGACATTATAACAATCTTGCATAGACAAACTAGAACCATGATACACTTACACACATACATTTGCATGTGTAAATTTACATACAAATGCTGCTTTACAAGACAAAATGCACAGGAAGTCTGCTTAACCCAGATTTTCCCAACCAAGGCAATATCAGCTACTAAGTAGGCAATGAGTAACTGAACACTAATTGGGTGATTGGATATTTTGGTGGGTGATATAGGATTTTAAGCATTGGTATCTCAGTATATGCTACTTGAAAAAATATTCAAATGAGATTTGCAAAGAACCTATAAAAAAAGATAAAAGGCTGGAGGCTAAATGGCAATAAATGTGTCACATTTTTAGATAAGATATAAAAATATCCCCACAAACAAAGAATATCTTATTATTTTCTATAGTTTTAAGAATGCTCATTAACATTCAAGTCCATCTTTAGACAAAATAAATTGTTTTTTTTTCCGGATATAAATCAAGTAAGGGAAGAAAAAGAACAATAAAAAATATTCTCTGAAATTTTATTAGTTATTTGGTGTGTATATTCTTTTTAATTTAATATTGATGAACAAAAGTTCTTTAAGTTTTTGTCAATGCTAGCAACTGTAAACATAGCCATAAAACTAACCTTAGTCATAAAAGTAAATTTTACATATATATATATATATATATATATATATATATTTCCTAAACATGTACTATTATATATAACAGACAATGAATGTCTATTACGTTTAATCATGAGCTGTTCTAAACATCATATTTTTGCTTTAATTTCAGGTAATAATAAAGACAAAAATTGTCCAACATTTGGATATTTTTTTATTATGTTGGTTCACATGAGCCATCTTCAGAGAGATTAGCAATGTTTTATGCCAGCACAAGATAAAATCATCTTTGATGGTGGATGTATTTATGTTAATGTCCCTATAACCTCTCTGAAGATGGCTCATATGAGATGAAAGCTTAGAACCAAAATAATAAAAAAAAATATCCAAATGTTGGACAATTTTGTCTTTATTTTCACCTGAAATTAAAGTGAAAATACGATGTTTAGAACGGCTAATGATTAAACATAATAGACATTGTCTGCCTTGATACACTATATATATATATATATATATATATATATATATATATATATATATATATATATAATTTCAGTGGTCAAGTTTGGTTTCATTTGCTTTTTAATATGGTAATAGCAGTCAGCATTATTTGCTACCTCCCTTTGACCCTTTTCATAAAGCCAGTTTATGAAACATTAACAAACATTTACAAAACAATTGTGATATGCTTTTGCATATTTACTATACACATGGATGATGGAAACTTTTTTTATGTTGGCGATGATGAAAAAAAATTGGAATTCCCTGGCTTAACCAATGAATTTAAATAACACAAAAATTAAAAATAGCAATTTTTTTCTTTTTCTTTCTTTTTGCTCTGTGATTCTTTTTATCTTCATATCTCATTCGCTGATGAAGCTTTAATAAAGGCAAAACATGTTGGATTAATAAACATTTCCTATTTGTTCCTTATCCTATCATTCTGATTCTGACCCATATTTTACTTATATTTGATCCCAGTTCATCAAAGACTGAGAAAAATCACAAAAACTATATACAGGAAACTTTGAAGAATTTAAATAAACAATAATATGAATACAAAAGGGAACTTTCTCAAAAAAACACACTCAGTCATTCATTGTAATGAATCTGACCATAATTCTGATTTTAAAATTCTGCTTTAATTAAAAGAAAGTAATTCACTAAAGCAAAGATATAGCGAAAGTGCACTGATTTCTTCATCTTCTGCAGTAAATTTTCATTCAGATTCTTACACTATTTCACCTTTCTTAACAAATCTTCTGTTGTTGTTGTTGTTGTGTAGGATATTTAAAAGCAACAATAACAAAAATAAAACATCAAGTAACCAAATGAGATTGTCTAAGCTATGTATCTAGACACATTTGTTGCCAGAAATATTAAAATTTATGAATCCAACCAAGATCTTCAGCATATCCATAATTAGAACCAACATTTATGTCTATATTTGCTCTCTCCCCATACATACATAAAATTCCATAAATAAGCATGTTATTTTAGTTTGATAAATTCTTTCTAGATGACAAAACACATTACAGAGATATTTTTCTATTTTATCATTCAATTACAGGAAATTATATTTGTCATTTTGTCATTTATCATTATAGTTAATACATATTTAGACTTAAATTATTAATATTCTTTTATAAATTATTTACAATTACTCATCTTCTACTACTAATACTACTACTATTATTATTATAATTATTATTATTATTATTCATTTATTTCTCATTGGTGTGAATGAAAATACAATATACTTTGTTATTCTTTTCTTTTAAAATTCTCTGGAGTCGATCAGATGTGTTATTCAAATTATTAAACACGCAAAAAAATATTGTTACCTTTACTGAAGATTTGGCATATTTGAAATGATAAATGAATGTTTGTGAAAAACAAAACAAAAAATCATTTTTTTCAATCATTTTTTACTTGTTGATTATATAACCACATTCAACACTTTTTATTACTTATTCCATATTATACAAAACAAAAAAAAATGAATAAAAACAGGGAAAAAATAACAAAAAATATTCAACTCAAAATTAACGTGTGTAATTGCCGGAGTATTAAAATATATATATATATATATATATATATATATATATAAAAACAAATAAAGAGAAAAAAACAAAGAATAAACATAAGTAACAACAACAAAATAATGTATTGGCTGCTAAGAAAAAAATTGATTTCCTTCTTTTTTCTTCTTGAATGAAATATCTTTTCTTCTTTCATTTTTTTATTCCTGCCCTCTGGCAATTTTCATTCATAATTTTTTCCTCATTCTTTGCATGACTGAAAAATGTAAAAAAATCCCAATATATATATATATATATATATATATATATATATACGCACACATGAACAAAAATACACAAACATGCATGCCTTTAAACAAACTGATTATATGTTATCTTTAGTAAGTAAATGTATTTGAGTAAATATCCTACTTATTTAAACAGAGAAATTTATGTCTATCAGCCTATAGATCAAAAGTCTTAATTGAAAAAATAAAAATAAAATATATATATGGAATACATGTTCATTTCCTGTCAAGAGTGGCCACTTTTATTAAGACTTTCAATCTCTGAACAAAATTTGTAATGTTAATGGCACTTCATAAAGATCTAAACAATAAATATATCTACATATCTCTCCACACTTTTGCCATAAATTAATTTTTAGACAGGAGTGCAGATAATCTTTATGCTTTTCTCATATATATATATATATATATATATATATAGAGAGAGAGAGAGAGAGAGAGAGAGAGAGAGAGATAAATGGATAAATGTGCCCACAAAAAATGGAGTGTCAAAAGGATGATTTTTCCCTTAACACCATTATTATTTTAACTATGTTCATTCTTCGGGAATATTTATTATTTGAAAAAGTGATGATTAGAACTGTAATAAAACTAAAACACATGATGAAACTTAATTTATACATTTTTTGTTCTTGAGAATTTACAACAAAAATGCTAAATGTTATTTATTTATTTAATTGTTTATTTACAAGAAGAATTTTATATTCACAACATTCTAAAAAGTAATACAGTTGTATTAAAACTAAGGTAATATTTATTTACCAATTTATAAAGAAATAAATATGAAAACATTTTTTTATTTATAAATTTATAAACCATTTACTCATTAAAATATGTGAACCAACTATAAGGAAATCCTTATTATTTACCATTTTATAAAGTTTGAATCAATTGGTATTTGCCAAAACTTTATAAAATGGTGAATATTCCAATGAACAATATAATAAATAACAGTGTAAATAAATTTTCTAATAAATAAATAGTGTTTAATATTTTTGTTGCAAATTCTCAAGATACTCCCCAAAAATATAAAAATAAACTTTCATCACATTTTGATCTTATTATATTTCTGATCATCACTTTTAAAACAATATACATTGCTGAGGAGTGTCAGGGGAAAATCATTCTTTTGACAATTCTTCTTCTTTTCTTTTCTTTTCTTTTCTTTTCTTTTTTTTTTTTTTTTGTGGTCACAAATGTTTGTCATAGTTTCAATTAGTTTCTTCTGTTTATTATTTCTTTTTGGAGAACAATTTTCACTGGCAATATAGACTTCTTCAATCACTTAAAAAAAAAATATTTACTTTTTAAATTAAATTCAATTTCAATCCTTCATCTCCTTTTAGGTAACTATTTTTTTTATCAATTCACAAAGAAAAAAATAAAAATGCTAAGATATTCTGTTTGCAAAAAATAAAACTTCTCTAAAAGTAGATTTAATAATCCCATAAGTGGTCCAGTAATATAACACACTATTAACTTTGTTCATGTTAACTGAATCACATACTCCCTAATTAACTAATTGATTGAGATAACAGCTGCTAATTATTCAGTAGTTTACCCAAGTGCTCACTCTATTGTTTTGCACATCAGTCATTAGGCCATGTCAATGATAAAGCATTTTGTCAAAGTATATGGCAATGAGTGATATATATATTCATATATATATGATAAAAATCTAGTTTCAATATATGTTATATTTATGGGTAAAAGTGCTCAATATCAGGGATCGAGCGTATATAAATATAAAATGATGCATATGTAAAGTAGGTCAATAAGCCCAGAGCTTAACACAAATATTATTGAAGCAAATTTGGAATTTTTACTGTATAATGTTGGCATGATTGTTTGGGATTAAAAGAAATGCATTGGGTTACTTATATGCATTGAAGAAGGTCAATGAAAAATAGATTATTTGTCATATAAAATATAAGATTTTTTCCATTTTCCAATGATAGACTTATTGATGTGCCTATATTATATATATATATATATATATATATATATATATATATATATATATGTTTAAAATTTCCTACATTTGTAATAAGAAGAATGTTCAGTATCAGCAAATAGCAATCAACGCTGCATGGCAACTGTCAGTTTTTCACTTCAATACAATCCTTGCACCATATATGCTGATTTGGCTTAAAGATCACACTGAAGCATGAAACTGACATTCACCATGCAGTGTTGATTTCTATATTCACACACACACACACACACACACACACACACACACACACAGATAGCCCATTCATTGGTAGCATCTCCTAGTACTAATATTATTGTTAATTCCATGTTTCTTTTTAGAAATTTTAAAACAAAAGCTAAAAAATAAATAAATGACCAGACATCCTCTCTTTTATATTTGTGAAGTATATACTGCTCCAAAGATTTCATTAAAAAATGCTGGCCAAAAATTTAACAGCTAGAAACCTGACTTTAACTAATTAGGAAGCCCAATTCAAAGTAATATGCATTTCTCTTATCAAGAACCAGTTTCAAAGCCAGAAATATATTTGTAGTTACCTTCACTTAATTGAGAAAACAAAATTGAAATCTGATTTTTTTTCTAATTTCATATGATTCTAAAAACCACATAAGAAAAGGCTTAGAACAATAAAAACTATGAACAGTTTTTATATTGTTTAAATTCTGAAAAACAGAAAACGTTAGAATGCTGGAAAAACTCAATGAAGATTAATTAAATCATCCTTGCTGGCCGTATTCAATAAAATATTCTTGAAAAAAGGTTGCTGTTCAAATGCATATTAATTATATATATATATATATATATACAAACACATATGTTCATAAATGAGACTTTTGAAAAGAGAATTGTTTTTTTTTGTCCCAGAATGTCCTGTGTCTTTGTGTAGGTTGGATTTTTTTTTCATTTTTATGCTGTTTTGTGGTAAAATATTTTTTAAAATGACATTTTCAACAAATATCTTCTTAACAATTTCTTTTTAATCATTGAAAAAAAAAGAAAATCATTTCAACAGTTTTATATAGCAATATTTTTAAAAAATACCTTTTTTTACTAATTTTTTTTTACAATCTAAATAATTTTTTGTCTATATATCTGAGATGAGGTATTGTAACTATCTACACTAATTAAATTTTTACCATTTTTATTGTCAAATTCACAATGTTTTATCTGTTGTACAGTTTGGCCTTCTTCAGGTGATATTTTTTTAATATACAGATTGACTAAAAGTTCTTCATTATATATTTCTATTATAATAAATTATAGTACTTCCATCCAAAAAGATTCAAGAAACCCAGAAGAAATTATTTGATTAGACAAATTCATCACAAATTAATTATCCCAGGAAAAAAAATTAGTGCAGAAATGTTCAGTTCAAAATTTAAAAAAAATTTCAGCTGAAGAAGGCCAGAACATACAACGGTTGAAACACTGTGAATGTGACAGCAAAGATGAGGTCAACAGTTCAAATAATGTTAATAGAGTAAATAGATTTTTTTACTTATTGGATTTTACCTTTTGTTTTTACTTCTTTTTCTGCTTTTAAATTACAAAAATTTATTTTTCTTACTTTTCTTTTTGCAAACATTATTAAAAGAATTTTTCACTATTCTCCTCCTCACTGTCCTTCCTGCTTTTTC
The DNA here is from genome assembly GCA_037127315.1 of Ascarosepion bandense. Classification (NCBI taxonomy): domain Eukaryota; kingdom Metazoa; phylum Mollusca; class Cephalopoda; order Sepiida; family Sepiidae; genus Ascarosepion; species Ascarosepion bandense. The sequence continues at coordinate 5,339,027 of JBBBDQ010000410.1, forward strand.
CCATAATTGTTCAATTTTCATAAGAAAATTTTACAAGAATATGACAAAATGAAATGGAAAGAAATTAACATCAGTATTAACTTCTTGTTTTGTTCTATTTTATTCTTGTTATTCAGTTCTTTCTTCATGTTTTTATGGTTTTTTATTTCTTCGTGTCAGTTTGCTTTTCAATAGACAAAAAGGTTAAAAGTTTTCAATGCAAGCAAATGTTAATGGCTTTCCTTGTACACTTTATTGGTGGATTAGAAATTATATCAATAAATTGATATTTACCTTGTATAGGAATTTACTGAAAACATTTTAAAACATAAGTACATTAAAAATTCTTCATTATAGATTTCTACTATAATAAATTGTAGTACTTCCATACAAAAAAGTAATTTTTATGTGCTTGAATATTTATCTGAATATATACTCAAAAATGGTAGATACATAAACAAAGAAAGCAATAAATAGACCAATGGACCAGCCAATCAATTCATAAATCTTAATCTACTAACCATTTTACAATTTATAACATGAATAGGTCATAAATTTGTAGCTGTATGCTTTCAGATGTGTGCGGTTGTGTAACAGATAACAGCTCAGAATGAGAAATCACAGAGCTGAGTTCAAATTCCAGTTGAATTCATTGCATTCACTTATGCGCAAATACACCTGGGAAAGGTATAAATCCATCTCTTCCCTCCAGCTATGGGTTAAATAGCAATACCAATTGTCTTCTGTGTAGTCTTGATTAGCAACTACTCTACAGCAAAAGTAATGGCCACCTACTGTGGGAAAGTCTTTTGCCAATCAGTCATGTCTCTTTCAAGACATAATCACCCAACCATATATCACATATGACACTTAACTGACTGATGTTTTCTATAGGTCAAGTCAATCAGTGAAACAATTTATCTGCTTTAGAACATTTTTAATATAAAAAATACATCAGAATATTACACTTTTGGTATTTCTTTATTAATTTATTTTACATAGTCATAAATGATAAGTTGAGAAATCTGATAATATGATTGATAAGAACCCAATGGGATAGATAAATACATACATACATACATATGAACAAAGTGAGGAATTAGATATGAACAAAATGGAATACGTCATGCCTCCCTGAGAGTACAACACTACGCCTCCTTGGCCTCACAGTTTTAGACCTCAAGTGGAAAGACTACATCGAATCCATTGCTAAATCCACTGCTAAAAAGGTCATTCACTGTGCAGGTCCAGGAAGTTTTTCCCATCTAAGTCCATCCTGCACATATATCAATCTACCATCCGCCCATGTATTGAATACTGCTGCCACATCTGGTCAGGTGCCCCTGCTATTCACCTTGGGGTTCTTGACAGAATCCAACAGGGAAATTTGTAATGTGATCGATACCAACTTGGCAGCTCGGCTGCAGTCGCTATCTCACCAGCGTGACATGGCTTCTTCTATAAATACTTTCACGGCTTCTGCTCCAATAAACTTAGATCACTGGTGCCTCCTAGATATGAATTTACTAGATTAGCAATCAGCTCCCACCCTTTTACAGTGAAATGGATAAAATATAACCTCAATTTCTACTCTAACAGCTTCTTTTCTCACACCTCCCGCCTGTGGAATTCCCTTCCATATACTAGCTTCCCCAACAGCTACAATCTCCCGGAATTTAAATGTAAGGTCAATTACACTATCTCACTAACTCGCATACATTCTCTCAAGCCCTTTTTTCATCTACTCCACTCCCATCTTCGGTATCCTCATCCGTCTATTACCCTCATCCTGACATTTCCTATAACTAACCCCTCTCTCTCTCATCACTTTCCCCTTTGTAACCCCTTGCACAACAGTGGCAGTAGTGAGATAATTTTTTAAAAAAAATAATTATATATGAACAAAATGGGGTAGATGTGAGCAAAATCTGATACAAACAAAATGAGATAGATAGATAGATAGATAGATAGATAGATAGATAGATAGATATGAACAAAATGTGATAGAAAGTTATGAAAAATATGATAATTCTAAAACAATGCTAAAAATATATAGCTATAATGAAATAATATAACAGAATGAGAGGCTTTTTTAAAGAAGGTAAATGAATTTATATAACTAATTCAGTTTATCAGATAATTGTACAAGCAATTATCATGTTCATTTCACTTGACTTCCTCTTATTTACAATCTTTCTTTTCAGTAATACATACTGTTTGTTTGTTTTTTGTTTTTTTGTCTTTTTGTTTTTCTCCAGCATCAGGTAATTTTAACTGAACCTGGTTAAGTTTTGCAAATTTTCTAACTTGAGCCTTATTTCATACTTAAAATATAACCCGAATGAATTTTGAAATTAGTTATATCCCATAAGTCGATTTTAAAATTTTAAACCCTATTTACAATTTGATTATCTTTTCTCTGTACAAAAAATACACCTGAGATTTTATGGATTCAAAATTTCACTCAAAGTACAAAGAGCAGTGATTGATTATAAAATAAAATATACTTGAAAATTTAGAAAGGTAAAATTTTACTTTAAAATAAATTTGCCTTAAAAAATCACTTCATTCTTAAAATAGGTTTAATTTTTGGACTAATATCAGCCTTATCATGCTTATATGCTACATGCTCATACAAAAAATCTGAACCTTGCTTCATGTATGAAATAGGCTTATTTTTTTAATTAATTTGAGCCTTTTTTTATGCATAAAACAGGCTTAAGTTTGGGACTAATCTGAGCTTGTCATATTTATTATCTTCATGCTAATAAAAAAATCTAAGTTTTGCTTCATGCTTATAACAGGCTTAATATTTTAATTAATTTGATCCTTTCTTCATGCATAAAATAGGTTTAATTTTTGAATTAATCCAAACCTTGCTTCATGCTTATTAGCTTCATGCTAATAAAGAAAAAACTATTAAGAAAAACATCTACAGTTGATTTACACAAGTTCTATGTAGAAGAAAATGTCTGTTGCCAGTCCCACTACTAAATTAAACTAGTCTAGTTGCTTCAAATTATTTTTTGTTAGTAAGTGTACAAAAATTGTAGTATGGATGTAAATCCTAGATGCTTAGAAAGAAACATAGTTATGCAATTGGCCACATTTCTTTCATTCATTAACATAACAACAGAATAAAGAGAAGAAACATTGATAATGAAATGTGAAATAATATGAATTTATTACTGTAGTGGGATTGGCTAGCTAATAATGATTAACATAGCCATACCCCTATATATATGACATATCTATGATAACGGATGGAGGGATAACTTACGAGATTAAGTTCGAACACGCACTTATCAACAATTACATTAATAAAACATGCCATATGTAACAAGAAAACTCAATACCACATACTTCCTAAATACATGTATAAACATGTTACTTACAGTGTGTTGTCTACTCGCCCCAAGTTTCTGTGAAAAGAACCTCTTTTTTTTACATCTCACCAAGACACTGATTAACCCTTTCTCTCTTGTGACAAAACTCCATCTTTCATTACTTGCTAGAAGCTTCTAACTAGCTAAGCCTGATAAATTTTGATTAGTGCTAATTCTAACTCAATATATAGGTAAACACATTTACTTATATAGGTAATTTAAAATCTTAGACTATTTTCACAGAAATGTTTTGACAGCTAGAAAACACTTTCTGTAGAACACACATTGTTCATAAATATTTTAAGAAAAACTAAAATAAAAATTTTACATTGTAAAAATATAGAACTCGCCTACAAGGAAAAAAAGTAAAAAGGAGATAAAATGTAAATCCAAATTTTTTGTATTCCAGAAATAGTTGAGGTGTTTTGCAAAAACATGTTTCTATTTTTTAGCCCAATTTCTTCTTATGAAGAGAATATTCATACAACAGAACAAAACTAGACACATGAAGATCTATTGATTAAACTTAATTACTACTTCAACACAGACTGTTACATCCAACTGCTTCTCAGATTATTACCTGCACTACCTACTTAATATATTGTGCACCAAGTTTAAATAATAGGACAAACATAACAGTCAACACAAAATGCACACATATAATTAACAGAAAAATGCTCATCTCTATTTAAATGAGTTTTGCTTAAAGGGTGTAAAATTTCTAGTAACTTAATAACTATGCATGCTTAAGAGCTGAAAATTTGCAGATCAATATGTTTTAAATGCTGTGTAATTCTTATCTTTCTCTATAAATTATAAGTTGATTAAATTTTATCTCATGTTGGTATCTACTCAGTATGGATATTGTATCTTATTAATAATTTTCAATAAAAAGATTTTTTATTTTGTCTGAAATTGATTAAAAAAAATGTTTTAATAATATATGCGCTATAATTTGAATCTAATTTTAGCAAATTTATGAGAAGTTATTTCCCTTTAGTGACTCAACACTTCAAATTTTTGTTTAGTTTTTTTTGTTGTTGTAATAACTAAAACTGAGACATCCAGAAAAAGCATGGAACATGGAACTAGAACAATCTACCTCCATTGACCAAATAAAGGGTTTGGTTCAAAATTTTAACATATATCCTCTGAAGAAGGCAGGAGTGTACAACAGCTGGACATTGTTGATGTGACAATAAAGCTGAGTATAACAATTCAAACAATATCAATCAGTCAGTTAAGTGCCATACATGATACACACTTAGGTGATCATGTCTCTAAAGAGACATGACTGACTGAGCAGAAGATGATCCCACAGTAGGTTGCCATTACTTTCTGCTGTAGACTGTTTGCCAGTCAAGGCTATAGAACCCAGTCTGTCCTGTTATTTAACCCATAACTGGAGGCAAGTGATGGATTAATACCTTTCCCAAGGGTATTTACGCATAAATAAATGCAAAGAATTCAACTCGGAATTCGAACTCGGCTCACTCATTTGTCATTCCAAGCCGATATCCACTGCACCACAGTGCACATCCCTAATCAAACAATGTAAATAGTGAAAATAGTTACAATATCTCATCTCAGAAATATATACAAATCTTTTTTTAATTATTTCACTGATATAGAAGAAGAAAACAGATTTTATGTCAACCAAATTTACTTTGGCAAGACAGAATAGATTTTACATAAGTCATATAAATGTTGAATTTTTTTTTTATTTAACTTTATTACTTTTTAAATTAGATTTTTATTAATTTCAAATTAGTTTTTATTTATATATTTATTTGTTTCAAGATTTTTCGTATCCCACATTATTTCTACACCATAAAAAGAGATGATAGGCTGTAGAAGCCCAGCAGTATATCAACTGCTGGGGATTCATAGATCATGGCACTTTCAATGCATCTTCATTTGAGTAAATTATCTTAATTTCTCTTAATAAAATGGTATTTCATTGTCAAAAATCCCATCTGGAAAACCATTTTTTTTCAGATCAAAAATCTTATTAGGGAACTCACTTCTTTAACCAAAGTAGGCCAACTGGGCGACAAAAAGTCATCATGATAAAGAAAGGTTTAATTACCTACTTAAGAAATGTACATCTCTTATGAGGGTATTTCAAAGTCAATATCTGTTAGATTTATTTTCATACCCCAAAACATTAAGTAATTCAATGTTATTTCTTATTATTAAAAAACTATTCAGCGGACTTAAAGTATGCTACCACCACATTTATTTTCGCCGTTTTTCAATTTTTTTCAATTTTTTCACTGCAGTCCTATCGATTACCCCTTAAGCTTTACGATTATCAAAATAAATTTGGGAAAAGTACAATATTTAAAAAAATTTGGTGGGGGGTCAGTTTCTGATACAACGCTATAGTAAATCAATCCTCCATTTTGAAAACTGTCGCTGAGATGACATAACCATCAACTGTAAATTTGTACATTATAAATTGTTTTGGACCTTTTTTCAGTTAAATATTATTTTTTACACCTGAAACTTCAACAACGACATAAAAAATTTGCTAAAAATTCAATATTTAAACAAATTGGGTAGGGGGAGGCCAATTTCTCATACAACTTTATAGTAAATCAATCCTCCAAATCGGAAACACTGGCTTCGATTTTTTTTTAAACTTGTAAGAAAGTAATGAAATAAAACATGTATATGTTTAAAAATTTTATTTGAACAAGGGAATTTTTTCTTAGTGTTTTACATGCCATTTTTTTTGTTTTTTGTTTTTTTTTGTTTCAAATATCAATTTGTTATTTTTTCTTCCTGTTTCAAGGAAATTATGTCCAAACTTATCTTTTTGGTGGGCTTTTCAATAGCATGTCCAAATTTTTTTATTGGGGTTTTCAATAGCATGTACAAGGAAACTATGTCCATTTTTTTTGTTGTTTTTTTGAGGTGGGTGTTTTCAATAGCATGTCCAAATTTTTTTTGGGTGGGGGTGATTTTCAATAACATGTCCAAAATTTTGTGGGGAGTGGGGTTTCATTAGCATATTTTTTAAAGTTGTTTTTTTTAAGTGTTTTCAATATATTTTTCTTTTCAATAGCATGTCCAAATTTTTTTTGGGAATGGGGTTTCAATAGCAGACTTTTTCTAAGTTGTTGTTTCTTTTGTTTTTTAAAGTTTCCATGTTGACACCTTCTAGACTTGCTGCTTAACAGTCTGGTTTTCGTTGAATAAATCCAACTCTTTCAGTTCTGTCATAGAATCCTATTACCCACACTTGTTGAACAACCCTGCCAACATTGTTTTTTCTTTTAAATAACAAACTTTCATCAATTTGGACTTCATGTCTAGGGACACCCATCAGTTTTTGGTCTTTCTCCATCTTGCTTGTACAGACGTCTCTGTAATATTCATACCACTGAATGGCAGATTTTAATGAAACTCCATTCAATGGTGCTGAACTGGTCACTGGTACTTGGCAGACAAACTCAAAAATTAGTTGGAATATCACATGGAGTTATCAAAAAATGTCCCATTCCTAATGGACATTCTTTTTTTTTGCATTTGGAACATCTCCAGCAAACCTTATCCGCTTTGAAGTTTGCACGTGCTTTTTACATACATAGCATGCCCACAGGAACACAACTTGCTGTGTGCAATTAACTTTTGGGTATGCGCATATTCCATGACTGAATCCTTTTTGAAATTCTTCAATAGAGCCATTCTTGGAGTTTCAGAGGAAGATGTCATTGTAAGTTATAAAGAAAACGTGAGAAAGACAAGAACAAGAGCAACAACTCGTTCCAAAAAAACAAAAAAACAAAGTGACCCCCAAGGCTAAAACAAACGGGCAAGAACTCGTCCCAAAAGAGTTAATATAAACAAAGCAACTCCAATGCGATTGGATTGAAAATGGAGGATTGATTTACTTTAACGTTGTATGAGAAAGTGACCCCTCACACCAATTTGTTTAAATATTGCAATTTTTCCAAATTTTTTTTGATAATCGGAATCTATAGTTAACAATCGATAGGATTGGGGTGAAAAAAATTGAAAACAATTGAAAAAAATTGAAAAATGGCGAAAATAAATGTGGTGGTAGTATACTTGAGGTCTGGCAATTATTCATATATATAATAAACTAATGAATTTAGTCTCCTTTTGTACAAACAAAATAAATATTTCTGTTTTTTGATGAAACAAACTGATGAATTTTGACATTTTTGAGCTGAAATATGTTTTAGCAAGTTTTAGAACTCAGTCTGTTTACTGTGCATTGAAAATTAATGAGAAAGGGATTTTCAATGGTCAGGATTTAAGGCTATTTAGTTACTACTAAAATAGTATTATTATATGCATATAGTCATTACAAGTCTTGTGATTTTACTGCAGAAAAAAACACTGAAAACAATTTTATGTAGGAATGCATTGTAAATGATTTTACTATGAAATGTATTGAGATCAGGAAGGTTTTGTCAGAATAAGGTTATTAGATTTATAAGGTTATTAGATTTATAAGGTTATTAGATTTATAATGTAAATGTATATCAAATGTGTAATACAAATACAATGCTGAAAATGTTAGTATAAAAAAGCATTGCAGAAGAAAATTATAAAATGCATTGTAAATAATTTTACCATAGAATACATTAAAAGATAATAAAAAATTATTATTGGTCAATAATTAAGGAATTACTTACATGCATAAGTATGTATATGTGTTAATCTGAATCGGATATTAAAGTCTTGACAAAGTTTCAAAATCTGATACAATTGAAATGTTGCATGAAAAGAGAAAAGATTTGATCAAACAAATGATGCATTTCGCCAATTTAAGGTTTTTTACAAATCTAAAACAAAATAGATAAAAGCATGTATATGTGTATTCATGGATTTTTAAATAAAAAATGAATTTTATCACTTTTACCCTAAGCTGGCATTCCCCTTGAAGTATTTACCTCTGGATTAATTTCGAAAAAGACTGTGTAAAACTATTCCATCTATAACTTCCTTGCTTTTGAGTTATTCTGATAATGAAAAAAAAGGAATTTAACTTCAATCTGAAAAAAAGCTAAGATGGTTTAAAATCTTTCAACTCAAACTAAGAAATGTATTAACAACATTTTTGAAAGTTACTCTTTTTCATTCTTTTTTCAAGAGAAATGTCAACTTAGGCTAAAAAGTAATAAACTTCATTTTTTATTTAAACATCCATGAATACACACATATATACTTTTATCTCTTTTGTTCTGGATCTAATGAAGCCTTAAATTGGTGAAATGTATCATCTGTTTGATCAAATTTTTCCTCTCTTTTCATGCAACATTTCCATATATCAAATTTTGAAAAAGTATGTATAAAATAGCAACAACATTAATTCACATTATTTACTTTGTTTGGACAGTAATCCTCATCTTTATTGCCATATTCACAATGTTTCGGCTGTTGTACACTCTGGTCTTCTTCAGGTGCTTTTAATTTCAAACAAAAACCCTTTATTGCAATCACTGGGGTATATCATTTTCATTCCCTGTGGAATGCCACTTCTGGATGTCATGTTATCTCTCTTTAACTCATCTCTCTAAGTTATTTGTGATCGAAATAAAGGGTTCAGTTTGAAATTCCAAGCACCTGAAGACTGGAGCATACAACAGCCAAAACATTGTGAATATGGCAATAAAGATGAGGACATTAGTTCGAACAATGTAAATAATGTCAATACTACCTCATCTCAGAAGTATAGACAAGCATTAATTCAATTGCATTTAACAACATACCAAAAATTTGCATGACTTAGCAGCTTCCATAGTTTTCCTTTATTTTCTTTACATAATTAATTTTTTTTAAATTTTACTGAAATCTCTAATTAAAATTTGAATGCATAACTTTATTTTTTCACAATATTACTTTTCTTTTTCTGTGTATATAAATAGAGGTTCCTAAATAAATTTCTTCATTTGGCTTGATAAGAAACAAAACATGTCAGTATGAAAGTTTTTCCTTTTGTCATTTCTTTTATAAACAATCTAAAATAGAATGACTACATTGAATCTATAGCTTCAACTACTTCAGGAATTTTTTCTTGTCAGAATCCATTTTGCACATTTATAAATCTACCATTCATTGAATACTGTTGCCATATCTGGTTGAGTGCTCCTGATATTCATTTTGAGGTTCTCAACAAAATCCAAATGAGGATCTGCAATATAATCAGTCCTGACTTGGCAGCTTGTCTTCACACTTTCTCACCAACATGACATGGTTTTCCTTTGTCTTTTCTGCAAGTATTTTCATGGCAACTGATCAAACGATCTTTTTTCTTGGTTCCCCAACCACATGTATTTATGTGGGCTACTAAATTGGCACCAAGGTCCCACCCTTTTATCGTCAAAATACTTAAATGTAACCACCTCTTCTACTTTAACAATTTCTTTTCTTGTACTTCCCATTTGTGAAACTTTTCCCACTTCCTTGCCTCCCTGATAGCTACAATCTCCAAAAGTTTAAACACAATGTTGATTGCCATATTCTATCTTTTTGATTCCCATCCTTCTCTTATCCTGTCTTTGACATCCCTGTACCTTGTTTTTTCTCTCACACACACTAGTGGCAGTTCTGCCTTGCTTGACATGAAATGATTATATATATATATATATATATATGTATGTATGTATGATGTGTGTATGTAGTCATCCACAGACAGTCCTGTTTCACAGCTCATCAGTACAGTTAGACATCTGATTACTTCCAGCCAGGATTGAAACCTAACTGATTTGACATCAGTCAGAGATTCTACCTCTAAGCTATCAGTGCATGGTAGAGGAAGGCAGCTTTTAGCGTGTTATATATACGCAATGTATATATATTGGTTGAATTTGGTCAGCAATTTTTCATTTATACACATTTATTTAAAAAACAACAAAGAAAAATTTCATGTTGTGTTATGGTCTTGTTCAAGTACTCGCAACTATCTCTGTCATTTTTATTGAAATTGCAAAAGTACTTGAACAAAACAACAAGGAATTTTGACAGTTTGTCTACAATTTTTATTACATTACACAATACCTTATTTTAAAATTGAAAAAATACCATAAAAAATGAAACCGAAAGACTTTGTTAGATGTTTTTAATCATGCTTATTTAGATAGATAGATAGATAGATAGATAGATAGATAGATAGATAATGAAGAGATTCAAATAGATAAATAGAGAGATAAAAAGAGAGAGAGACTAGAGACTGAAGTTTGCCTTAATATGAAAATGGTGGTTGCACTTACATTTTCTTTAGATCACCTGTCACAGCTATATCTGCTATATAAGCCCTGTTTATATTAAATTAAGTAGCTTTTTTTAACTAACACTGTGTAATATTAACAACACTCTTGTAGTATTATCAAGTCATATATATATATATATATATATATATATATATATATATAAAAATATATATATATAAGTACAGGGTATGTATAGATGGAATAATATTCTGTATCCAAAAATCACTATTCTTTAAAAAGTGCTCAATACAAATTGGAGCGAATGATATTTATTTAGAATTTATTAGATAAATATGTTATAATATCACTACAAAAGTAGCTATTTAATTTCAACACTACTTGCGCCTTATCAAATGATGATGCTGATTTCAAGCTCCAATTTGAAATCAGCCCCATCACTTGATAAAACACAAGTAGTATCAAAACAAAATAGCTACTTTTGTAGTGATATTATAACATATATATAATATATATATATATATATAATTTGGAAGTCAGTTATTTATACAACCTGGATTAAAGGGTTTTAAGATTCTTCAGTAATTTCCCAGTAATTTTTAAAATTTTTGGTTGTTTAAAAATTACAGTTACATGTTCATAATAATACCTGTTTGTATGTTTGAAAAATGCTTGAAAATCAGTTATTATAAATTGGCTGACGATACCAAAAGGTTGCAACTTAGTTTGCAAAAATAACTAATTTTCAAATGAAAAATATTCAAAAGTTCTACAATATAAATGTAATGAACACTTTTAATACAACTGAGTACTAGTCTAATTTAATTATTGCCAAAAACTAATTAATGTATATATATATATATTCATATATATAGCCAGCTTAACAGTGGATAAAGGACTGCTGGATGGCCATGGCTCTGCTATAAAGACATGCTAAAGAGTAACCTCTCAACTGTCAATGTGCCTCATTCTAACTTCAAGCAAGTTGCCCATAAATGGAAATAACTGGAGATATGTATGCCAGAGTTGTAACAGAAATTTCAAAATCACTCATATTGGCTGGCTAAGAGATGAAAGCCAAGAGCAAAAAGTATCAACAAATATTCCCGTGGCTATGTCTTGAGATCCTGTTACTCAATATATGGACACAAACATAACAAACTGAATGAGGTTGTTGGATCCTCATATGTTGAAATTGATGGGAGAGTCTATCAATTATATATATATATATATATATATATATATATATATATGAATGATAGGATAATATGAGGAACAGATAAGAATATAATCTAACATGTTCCATTTTATAAAAGCTTTATCAGAGAATGAAATGTGGAGAAAAAAAAAGAAAATTCTGGTATTTTTAATTGTGTTGGTTTTTCATTGGTTTAGCAAATTTAATTTGCACCACTCTTGTTTCCCTGGGCTTAGGCTGGAAAAATAAATGATATGAGACTGGCTGCTGAAAAACTGAAGCAACACAAAGACAACTCAAGACATGGTAAAATTAAGAACTGTTTTATTCAGACTACAGCTGGATCCATTTTGATTCCAGCATTCCCTAGTGGGACTGGAAGTCCTTACAATGATCATAATGATCAACATTACAGATATTGTTATAAACAAGTCTTACAAAATTAAAAATACCAGAATTTTCTTTATCTTCTTCACATTTCATCCTCTGATGAAAAGTTAAAAATTTTTATTTGTTCCTTATCATATCATTCTGTCAGATTCCAATCCATATTTTATATTTGATCCCAATTCATATATATGTAAATATATACAACGAAATATTAGATAGAAATATTATTAAATAAACAGAAAGATACGAACTAAAAATATATATGTGTTGTGCTCTAATACAATATATTTCTGAATGCATTCAGTCAGATTTGAACTCAATATTAATAGTTTTTAGAAACAATTTACTAATCACTAGACCATATTACTAGCTCATAGATATGTGGGTAATTGAAATGATAAAATGAAAAAAGTTTTTACTTTTATCCTTCAAAACTACTTCTTTCTTTTCTAACAAAACTGTGACTATTACAATATGGAATCTTACAATATGGAATCTTACAATATGGAATATTTAAAAACAATAGTGACAAGAATAAAAGCATAAGCAGTAGATAGCTTAATGAGGTTGAATATTTTATACACCTAGATTCATGGGATGACAAAAATTTTAATTTAAAGCTAAGCTGCTCAAGTGAAACTTACACTACCGGCAATAATTATTAGGCCACCCCAGTTTTTTAAAAGAAATGATGTATTTCATACTATTTTTAGTATTTATTGCCAAGTGGATAATTCTAAATGAAAATAAAATGGTTCTTTATTATTATTACTATAGTGACAAAAATAAAAGCATAAGCAGTAGATAGTTTAATGAAGTTGAATATTTTATACACCTGGATACATGAGATGACAAAAATTTTAATTTAAAGCTAAGCAAGTGTGTATCTTAAGCATTTCTCAGTATAGAATTATAACTGGCATTTGTTGTATTTTTGCACCCCCACCACACATAGGCTTCCAATTAAAAAATCATTATTAATTTGAAGAAGTCTTTTGAAGGAACAAAACATGTAAAATAGGTCTTTTCCCATTTTGTCATTTCACTTGCTTTGATATATAGATTTGTAACTCATATCTTCTATAAACTGATATATATATATATATATATATATATATATATATATATATATATATATATATACTTTTAAAAGTTTTACAAAATACATTACAAAATGAATTAACTGCAACATAATTTTAATTTATTTGTTTAGATATTACTTTTAATGGATACTTCTATTTGAGTAGATGCTTAGTTTTTTTTATAATTAAACAGTATATTTATTTATTTACATCTACTGGCCTGAATAATCAAGAAACTTTGTTAGGAAAATATGCATCCTCTGCCAGGATTCAGACCTGTGTCATCTATAACCATAAATTTGACCATAAGTACTATGTGGGCAAGTGGTTAAGATCTAATGACAGTTTCCACTAGGATACACAGGCTCAAATCCTGCTGGAGGACACAAAATTTCCAAACTAGATTTCTTGATTATTCAGACCAGTAGATGTAAATAAGTATACAGTTTAATTTAAAAAATAGAGAATCTACTCAAATATGAGTATTCATTAAAAATAATGTCTAAACAATTAAATTAAAAATATGTCGAAGTTAATCCATTTTGTAACCGATTTCATAAAACATAAAAGTTAATATCCCATATAAAATCTACATAAAACTCAACAAGCATGGTTGTATTTAGATTATCTAAATGATATTAAGCAATAGACTAGATATACCAATGAGAATAATTCCAAACCATGTCCCTAAAAGTATAAATATTCTTTCACAAATACCATATATCTACAGATACATATGTGTACATATGTGTATGTGTGCTTGTGTGCCTATATATATATATATATATATATATATATATATATATAGTCAGGATGCTGAAGTTAACATCAATCAGCTAAGTGACAAATTTTATATTTGCATTAATTATATATATATATATGTGTATATATATATATATATATATGGTTAAATAAAGACAAGAGGAAAATTATATTTTTCTCGCTGTGACAAACTTTATACTTGCATTAATGTTATATATATATATATATATATATATATATATATATATATATGGTTAAATAAGGAAGACAAGAGGAAAATTATATTTTCATCACTTATATATTTTGTTCTGTGTTGGACTTTATCTAGGCAAAGTGATGAAAATTGAAAAAATGCTGAATTTTTTTCATCTCTTTGCCTTGAAAAAGTCTATCAAACCACAAAAAGTTTAGACGAAAAAAATTAGTTTTCTTCTTGTCCTCTTTATTTTAACACACTGTTCGTTTCCTTGGATTATAACTGAGCATACTTTTTCACATATATATACATATATATATACATATGTATATATATATATATATATATATATATATATATATATATATACATATATATGTGTGTGTGTGTGTGTGTGTGTGTGTGTGTGTGTATATACACAGAATGGATGGGCACAAAAAACTGCATTCAAGAGTCATTCATTTGAAATTTGCAAATACATATTTGTATGAGTGTTTATGAGAGTGTATGCATAATGCGCATATCTAACTTCATATGTCTGAGTGTTTTACTCATAAAATTTTGACGCCATTTTTCATGTCATCATGAAAAATGGTTTTTTACAACAAAGGGAGATAATCTGGAATTAATCCAGTTTAAATATTTTCTTTGCTTTTCTGACTCAATTATTTTTCTTTTTTTTTTTTTAAACTTTTTCCATGGAATTTATGTCAACACACAATTTCTTTCTCTTTTTTCTTCTCCTCATAGAATGGAGAAATGAATGCAAAAAAGTGAAAGAAACAAACCGGATCTTCAAGAATTTCAAAATATATGTATTATAATGAAAGTGTTGAACTGTTATTTATTTATCGTTTTACTTACATATCTAATCACTGTATGATTGAAAAGTTTTGTAATCCCCACATGACAGTTTTTATTAATTTTTAATATATTTAATTTCTATATAGTGCATATTAATTTAAATTTAATATATTCTAATTGAAATATTTTTAAATATTTTGGTACTACTTTCTTATTACTTCTCTATTTAGCTAAATTTGAAATCATTAAGACATATATATATATATATATATATATATATATATATATATATATAATGTATATTTATAATGAGAATAAATGGGGGTAACAAAACTTTTGCATCTTATAATTATTTTATTGAAATGTCCAATGGCTTTGTTAATCCAATTACACTCAAGGTATTATTAATTATTATTATTATTATTATTATTGACCACAATCAACCTTTTGCACTGTCTACTGCCCTTTAAACACAATGAAAAGAAAAAAAGATAAAACTGAAAATGTTTTTCACATATCAAAACAGTAGTCAACTTTTTTGACAATGTGTGATAAGTGTGGGTTTTGAACCACACCACAATAAAAAGAAATAAGAAAGAAAAAATGTTTTTCTTGTCTATGTCTTATTCAGTATTATTTTCCTGTCTTATATGCTCTCTTATTTACAGATTTAAGTAATTTTCAACCCACTGCAGAATAATCTCAGAATTATTTCGAACTTTTGTTCTCATCTTTGTTGATGTAGGTGTTAACACCTATATCAACTAAGATAAAATGTTGTGTCTATTATAATACCTGTAACAACAAAAGTTCAAAATAATTCCAAGATTATTGAAAATTCAGTCAATTAAGTGCCATACGTGATACACGCTTAGGCGATCATGTCTCTTTCGAGACATGATTGACTGGGCAGAAGATTATCCCACAGTAGTTTGCCATTGCTTTCTGTGGTAGACTGGTTGCCGACCAAGGCTATAGAACCCAATCTGTCCTGCTATTTAACCCATAACTGGAAGGAAGAGACGGATTAATACCTTTCCCAAGGGTATTTGCGCATAAGTGAATACAATGGATTCAACTGGAATTCAAACTCGGCTCCCCGGTTTCTCGTTCCAAGCCGATATCCACTGTACCACAATGCACATCCATCTATTGAAAATTACTCAGAATAAATACAAACTATGACAAGTGGTATGAACCCACTAACATAATCCAGTTGTCAAAATCCATCTGACACTGAATATAAAAAGCTCCAAAAATACACTACTAAAGTCCTTCGGGATGGTGATGTAGTGGATATAGTAGTTGGTTATACATTTAGTATTATCATAAGTTTGATCCTTGGACTTGGTAGTGATGAACCAAATTCTAACTTGAAAGAAACAATAATTGATTTCACAGGATATTTCATAATAACCATTGAGATAATCCACATCAGCCAATGGACACCTGATGATAACCAGAGGGTACTTGGCCGAAATGTTGTGTCTATTATAACAACTATATCAACCAAGATGAGAACAAAAGTTCAAAATAATTCCAAGATTACTAAAAATTACTCATCTCAGAAATAAATACAAACCACCGCAGAATGTTTGGGACAAATTTTAATTTGGCAAAGTGGAGTATCAAAAGAAAGGTTTTTTTTTCTTGACACTGCTATGCTTTTGGAAACTTTTCTGACAATGATGTTCACGCTATACAAGCCACTCAAGGTAGAGACTTACAGAGTAAGAGGCACAGTTTATGCAGATAACATGTTAATGTGGATAACAGTTAACCCTAAGCTTGGACAGGTTAAGATTATAGTGGTCAAGGGAACATTCCACAACGCAGCAGTTAGTGAAATGAAGTTGCTCAAGTGAAACTTACACTACTAGCCATAATTATTAGGCCACCCCAGTTTTTTTTAAAAGAAATGATGTATCTCATACTATTTTTAGTATTT
Organism: Ascarosepion bandense; assembly: GCA_037127315.1. Taxonomy (NCBI): domain Eukaryota; kingdom Metazoa; phylum Mollusca; class Cephalopoda; order Sepiida; family Sepiidae; genus Ascarosepion; species Ascarosepion bandense. The sequence continues at coordinate 5,355,977 of JBBBDQ010000410.1, forward strand.
ATTGCCAAGTGGATAATTCTAAATAAAAATAGAATGGTTCTTTTGTTATGAAACATTGTGTCTATTATAACACCTGTATCAACCAAGATGAGAAAAAAGTTCAAAATAATTCCAAGATTATTGAAAATTACTCATCTCAGAATAAATACAAATTATAACAAGTGGTCTGAACTCATTAACATAATCCAGTTGTCAAAATCCATCTAACACTGAATATAAAAGGCTCCAAGAATACAAAACTAAAGTCCTTCGGGATGGTGGTGTAGTGGATACAGTAGCTGGTTATACATGTGTTAGTATCATCTAGTGGTCATGAGTTTGATCCTTGGACTTGGTAGTGGTGAACCAAATATCTAATGCCATGATCCTTGTTATGTGTTTGTTGTTTGCAAAATTTTACAAGGCAAGGAAGCAAAGATGAACTCATCCAAATCACCCTAAATTTTCTTCATTCTTTCATTGATGAAACTGCAATATAGGTAATTATTAAATATTTATAAATTCATGTGATGCACATGGTATTGTGCAATATTAACAAAAGAACTATTTTATTTTTATTTACAATTATTCACTTGGCAATGAATACTAAAAAATAGTATGAAATACATCATTTTATCATTTCTTTTAAAACACTTGGGTGGCCTAATAATTATGGCTAGTAGTATACATCTCACCAGTAAGAATACAAAGGGAATGAGAATAGTTCATTACAAATTGTGTAGCATGGCAGGTTTTAGCCATGAAAGTTAGAATTGGGGAAACTAAAAAATGAAATTCTTTCAAGCACTTTCCATGAAAATAGTTATAGAACTGTGAAAGTCTTATAAAATTTTGTTTGTGAAGAAAGGGATTGTAGGATGGAAAATAATTCCTCATCCACAAGGATTCAGAGATGCTTTTGTACTCTATCGAGACTGGAAAGTGCAGACCAGCCAGCTTCTGCCCATATATGGTAACAATACACCATTTTAGACCTGATCTGGCTCTTTTAACAGTAAAGGTAAGCAAGAGGAGTCAGTTTCTTACTGGAGCGGCACAGGAAACCAAACATCTTTAGCAATGGATCGGATATATGAGTTCCACTTGAGATCTGGGCGGAGTCTCAATGGGGACTCAAAGCATAGGACATCAATGAGGGGACATCCATTCATCATGAAATGGAACTAATTTGGAGGCATTGCATGTATTCATTCAGTTTTTTCCCCAACTATGCTGTTAGAGTCAGGTCAGACAAGAGATCAGCTGCCAAACTATGGCTGTCTAGAGTATTAGAGGCACACCCATATACCATTGTATCATCAGCATAGATATTTGTCGGTATTTCTGAAATGAGGTATTTACATTATTTACATTGTTTAGACTGTTGTCCTCATCTTTATTGTCATATTCCTAATGTTTTGGCCATTGTATTCTCTGACATTCTTCAGGTGACTGGAATTTAACTGGCCCAGTGGATAAAAGCATTGGTTGTAACCAGTGACTTGGCAGCAGTAGTGACAAACAAAAAACTTAAAGAGTTGAGTTATATGGCAACAGCTAAGACATCTGGAAATGGCATGGTTCATGAAACAAGAACAATCTACTGCAGTTACTGAAATAAAGAGTTTTAAAAATTTCAATCACCTGAAGATGGTTGGAGTGTACAATGGTCGAAATGTTGTGAATATGACAATGAAGATGAGGACAACAATCTGAAGAATGTATATAAATTGGTATAGATATTTACAAATGATCAGAGTATACTCTTAAGTAGACCATTTATGTCAAGTTGAAAAAGACTTAGTCCAAGAAATGACCCCTGGGGGACACCTTAATTGACTGCTAGGGCCTTGAATGACTGGCTGTTAACAACTAACTTCAGGGATCTACCCATTAGGAAGGACTTCATAACTGAGAAAACTCTTCCTGTGAGTCAATAGCTAAAGAGCTTGTGCAGCAACCCATTATGCCCCACCTTGTAAAAGGCCTTTGAAATTTCTAATGCAATTATTCTTCAAATAATGCTTCATAATTTTATGCTGTTTTATTTAATAAAAAATTCCTTACCTTGGGCAAAACTGACATAGAAAAGTTGAGCTGGAGTTAGATCAATTCCAGGAAGAGGTTTTTCTTCTCCATGCTCCTCAGTCCATAATAAATATGCCTGAAAAATATCACAGAAAAAGGCTCTTTCAGTAATTCCATTGCTAGAGAGCTTGTGCAATAATCCTTTAAGCCCCATCTTGTACAAAGGCCTTTGAAATATCTAATGCTATGGTCTTTGTGATCTGTTTGTTGTTCAGTGTTTCACTAATTCTGTGAGTATTAGCAGTTAGGACATCTGCATTGAACTGGGATGATCAAAATCCATACTGCTTGTCACTCAAAAAGGTTGTTCCTAGTTAGGTGATCAACAACATTCTTGTTGATTATTGTTTTAAAAAACTATTTTTAAAAGTTTAATAAAATCAAAACATGAAAATACGTTTTTTTTCTTGAGAAGCAACAAAATTGTCATACACAACTCACTCAATTGTTTATTTATGTGAGAATAATTATATTTTTTACAAAAGAATTTAATTTATAAACTATTAGAGTAATTTATTTATAGGATTATTATAATTTATTTATAGGATTATTATAATTCACCATCATAATAATTTTTGAATACATTGTCTCACCTCAGAAAACCTTAAAGATATTTCCCATACACAGGTGAATGTAGACAGGATTAAAGCATTGACTAAGTTAGATATTTAAACACCATAACATAAACAACACATGTACATTTCAGTAAAATAACAAAACCAGTAAATCTGAATTAATAATTCAACTTTTGCTAATCAAAAGAAAGACTGAGAATCTAAAATTGTGTTCAAGTTGAACCTATCTCTACTGATATCAGCAAAGAAGAATTAGCATTTGAACAACAGTATGTCAACAGAGGAGAAGCAACCATATCAACGTCAAAGTGCCCATACAGAGATTTTCTAAACATAGACATGATATAGTCCAAAGCCGATGTATTAGACACCCAGTAAAGATTGAACACCCTATTCAGTCATAATTGATCTAACAAGACAAGCTTGTTAACCATTACAGCATATTGAGGTGCACTCAAAGATGGTTTTGTTATGGCTTTATCATAATTCTAAAAATAGTTTTTCAAAACAACCAAAATTATCAGACACACTGTAATTTTTTTTAATGGTTCAAATGAAAATAGTTTGCCTTAGAATTAAGCAAATGGTAAGTCAAATTTTCAAGATTAGTCAAGTAGACATTTTTGTTTTTTTCTGAATGTGTCTGTAAAGTAAGCAAAAGTTAACCACTTCAAATAAAAAAAATCAAATGCCAAAAATAAACACACCATGCAAAGGCTCTGCATTGCCTTTTGGTTTCAAACATATTTCAAATCTTCAAATTCATAAAAATAAAGAATAGCTAATAATATCAGCACCCACCAATAAATGAACATAGGCTTCTAGAGCCTACACAAGCCATATAAGCCAGACATCTATTTAACTCAGTAGAAAGACTGACTGCAATAAAGAGACATGAGTCAACCATGTCTTGTCTTTTTCATCAAAGCAACAACGATTACATTTCATCTTGTCTCCCAACTCCACTTTCACTCTTCCTCCTGAAAGACTATGTTCATTTCCTTTTCAGTCAGACAGAAGAACTTTCTAAATACAAACTTTTATTTTGTGATGGCAGTTAAGTTAAGAAATTGTGTATTTTACATTAAATAAATATTGTAAATATTGATGTGGAGTAATGGATATCAACTCAGAATGTAAAAATTGAGGGGCCGAGTTCAAATTCCAGTCAAATTCATTGCATTTACTTACACACAAATAGACTTTACATAATAATTTGACTCTTCTCCTTCTTCTCCAGCAATGGGTTAAATAGCAAGACAGATTGGGTTATAGCCTTGGCTGGCAAACAGTCTACCACAGAAAGTAATGGCAAACTACAGCGGGAAAACTTTTTGCTTAGTCAGCCATGTCTCGAAAAAGACATGATTGCCTAAGCATGTATCACATATGGCAATTAACTGAAATATCATTCTCTCATTTTTTTATTCAACAAACGGTGACTCATGGAATTTTTCCCTAGCACGGCTGTCAAGAAACAACAAGGAGTTTGTGGTTTTAGTCATAAGTTTTTTCACTTTTTTTTCCTTCTTTTCTTTTGGTATTTGTTATGCGTTCAATTATTCTAATTATTTATAGATGTGTCACTGTTTTTTTAATGTCTGAATGTTGAATACTTGTATATGCATGCATACATGCACACACATACATACAAGCCTCTACATACACGTGCATGCACACATATGTACATATACATACACATGTATGTTTTTCTATTTTTTCGTATTTTATTATTTGGTTTTGTGATGATATAATAGCAATAATAATTGCAAGTGATAATTGTAGGAAGTTGTATTTTTAGTTAAATTTTTATTTATTATTTATTATTGTTTAGGTTTATGTGTGTATGTTTGTAGTTTATATCTATTTTGTTTATTTACTGTTTATGTTATACATATTTTATTTACATGTTTATTTTAATTAGAGCATTAATTGGCAAAAGTAAGTATATATGTTATGTGCCTACATGTGTGTGTGTGTGTGTGTGTGTGTGTGAAGACATGAGACAATGTGTAACAGCTTTTTAATGGCAATGCATTTCACCTTTGTGTGTTAGGTTGACATCATCAGGTCAGAATGAAAGACATAACCACATTACACATCCTATTAATGTGCGCACATATGTGCATATATATTTATATGTGTGTGTGTGTGTGTGTGTGTGTGTGTGTGTGTGTGTGTGTGTGTGTGAAAAGTGTATGTATATAATTATAAATCTCAATATATATATGCAATTTGTTATATATATTATATTATTTATATATTATATATGCGTGGTACTTATTTGAAAGTGCTCAATATCAGTGATAGAGCTGATATATTCATATAGATAGGTGTGAGTTTGTAACCCTGGGTTTCACACTCTTATGATCATCAGACAAACTCAGTTTGAATATATATATATATATATATATCTGCTGAATTCACCCATTGTTGTTGATCGACGTATGAGAGTACAGCAAGCAACTCAGTTCTTAGAATCAAACAGTCGTAACTAGTACCCATACAAATGGTTTGATCATAGTGGAACCAACCATACTTTTTTGAAAGAATGAAACACAGAGAACAGTTGCAACATAGTGTGCTACAAGGCCCACAAATGACCCTGCTCAGGTTTTGATATATACACTTACATAACATTTTTGGAAGAACCAAAATACTAAATTTCTTCAGGGAGATCTTAAAGAAAATAGCACCTAAAAGAACACCTATACTCAGAATCAGGAAAAAGACAACTGAAATTCTTTGGATATATAATGAGGAAGGAAGGCTTGGAAAACACTGGGTATATTGAGGACAAGAAAGATAGACGAAAGCAGAAAATCATTTACCTCGAACAGAATAATGAACAGGAGCAAAGGGAGAAAAATTGCTGAGGGTCATAAGGGATAGGAAGTTGTGAAGGGTCATGTTTTTAAAGGATGCAGCATATAGAAGAAGTTTGAGGGTAGAAAAACAAAGCTTTGACTCATCCAAATTTACATACACTTATAATAAAAAATATGCATCATCCCAAATCTGGTTGTTTATTATTTTTTTCATCACTACTGTTGCCAGGTATTGAACTCACAACTCCATAGGTCAAGTCACTGGATCCAACCAACACTTTTATTCACTTGGCCATGTGTCCTTGACAGACAGCTGAAATGTGAATATGACAATAAAGATGAGGACAACAGTCCAAACAATGTAAATAATGTAAATAATTCATCTCAGAAATATAAACAAACAAAAAAGTAATAATCAGAAGATATGATGTAATCATCAGCCATTTGTTTTTGCTATTTTTTGTTTTTTTCATGTTTAAGAACAGATGGTAGCCAAATCAGGAGAACAGGGAGAGTGATCAACCATCTCACAGTCATACACAGCAGCCATTGAAACCAAGAATGTGTACTAGAGCGTTGTCTTGATTAAACACTACTCCATTCGTCAGTTTACCTGGGTGTTTGATCATGATAGTCTTTCGTAACTTCATAAGCAAATTGTCATAGTACTCACCATTGATGGTGTGGCCCTTTAGAAATTAGTCAAAAACACCATGTCTTTTGCGTCCCAAAAAACCAAGATCATCAACTTCCCTGCACAATAAACGACCATGGTCTTATTTATCTGTTACGGGATATGCTAATATCACTGGCTATTTGATTTATAGTCAATCTCCTGTCATCCATCACCTGAAAAGAAAAAAGCAGTTCTTAATAAGAGTTGAAATAAATGCATGCAAGATTTCACAGCTCACTTATTAATTCATTAGAATACATCAGAAAATATAACTTGATTTTTCTGTTTTAATCAATATATAACTTATTTTTCTTTTGTTTTTAATCGCGATATAACTTGATTTTTTCTATATGCTTGAAAGGAAATTAATATAGAATACCAAAATATTTTAATTCGGTTTTATTACTATAATACTATAAACTTCCTTTTTAGCAGGTACACGTTTGAGCTGCCATCACTATTTTGTTTTGTTTTTCTTAAACAGTGAAAGTAATAAGAAATTACCTACATCGAAAAAGCCTACTAAATAAAATTTGTACTTCACGAGAAAAATCGAAAGTAAAACGATTTTTCCATCAAGAGAAACCCTTTCTGTTGCTAAAACATGCTACTCCCAGGTGGGCCACAAAACCATTTTGTTTGATTATTGTTTGAATATTGTTTTATAATTATTTCACCCCAAGCAAGAAGAACCGCCACTGGTGCGCAGGGAGTTACAATGAGAGGAAAAACAAGGTACAGGAAATGCCGAAGAAAGAATAAGAGATGAATAGGAATCAAGTAGATAGAAGGTGACAATTGATGTTGCATTTAAACTTTTGTAGATTGTAGCTATCAGGGAACCAAGCAAACAGAAGGTCTTTCTGCAAACTGGAAGTGTAAGAAAAGAAACCGTTAGAGTAGAAAAGGAAGTTAAATTTAACTATTTCAAAGAGTGGGACCTTGATTTCAAACAAGTAGCAAGCGTAAATAAATGTTGTTGGAGAACCAGGGAAAAAGCTCATCAGAGCAGTTGCCATGAAAATACTTGCAGAAAAGACAGGGGGAAGCCACGTGACGTCACTGAGAAAGTGACTGAAGGCGGGATGCCAAGTCAGGATCGATTATATTGTAAATCCTCCTTTGGAGTTTGTTGAGAACCTCAAGATGTATATCAGGAGCACTCGAACAGATATGGTAACAGTATTCAATGAACAGACGAATGGTAGATTTATAAATGAGCAAAATAGATTCTGACGAGAAATACTTTCTCGCCCACACAGTGACCAAACCTTCCTAGCAGTAGATGTAGCTATTGATTAAATTAAATTACTTATTTAATCTTCAGTGAGATTTTTTTCTTCCTCTTGAACAGTAAAATCCATAACGACCAGCGTTTATCGAAAAGTCCGGCTAAAGAAAATTTGAAACTCAGAACGGGAATCGAAACGGTTATCAGTTTTGACAATGTAAACAGCTATTATTGCTAAAACAAGTTGCTACCAGCTGAGACACAAAAATTAATCATGACCGAAGCGGGTATGAATTAACAATTTGACCTTCAGTATTATATTTTTACTACTTAAACAATAAAATTTTAAAAGACCGGTCTAGATCGAGAAGTTTTAATAACGAAATGTTGTACATCACAAAAGAAATCGAACATGTATCCCATTCACCCTCAGACAAAACCAGCCACTATCAGATCGACCACGAAATGCAATCATAATAGAACATGCTTTGAATTACCTGTTCACTGTGATTTTTTCTTCTTAATCAGTAAAATGAATAACGACCGGCGTAGATTGAGAAATCCTACAAAAGAAAAAGGAGCGGGACATGTATTCTTTCCACCAACAACGAAGACCGCTTCTATCGCCCTGTAAGGATACAAAAGTTGCTTATCTCTCATTAGTCGAGAAAAAGTCACGTGGTCACATTACAACCACTTGTGACGTCACTCCAGAAGTGACCCATGCCGAGGTAATATATAGCGACGGCCTGGCCCATGCGCTAGTCACACCCTTTCAGCTGACAGCAACCGAGGAAGAAGGTTGTTCCTTTCTACCTAGGCCATTGGCCTAGGCAGAATCTACCTACCGCCATGTTCCGCTGGAACATTAAACTCCTGCCGTCCTGTTAGGATCTAGATGAATCCACAAGCATATAGTACCGTCTCGTTGGAACATAAATGAAGTTTGCCTTATCCCTTTGGGATACAGATGAATTCGGTTCCTCCATATCTGGAGTCATAACAATGACCGAACATGATTTCTTTGCGTTATATTTAAAAATTTTCCTTTTGTTCCTTCTGATACTTTGCTTTGCGTTAGATATAATAGATATGCATTTCTCCACGTGTGTCCACTTGTTTGTATATATGTGTTATTTGTGCATGTCATAATATATAAAAGTCTCTTTGAGAGCAAGCGTTCATTCATTCATTTCATTTCTTCGTTCCGCCTTACCATTACGTTGGTGACCCGATTTAATATTATTTACTGGCCCACATGGGAATAGGACTAAATAGATATACCCCTTCAGCCCAAACGTGCTGCTACCAGTCGGTCTACAGAAAGTCAACCTGTTCGAAATTATTTCAATTACTTGTTCGATAGGATTTTATTCTTAAATTGTAACTAACCACTGGCATAGATCGAAAAATCCTACAAAAATAATAAATAAGTCCGGCGATGCTCATGCTTTTTCCCTTGGGTATCTCCAAGGCTTTTGATAGGATTTGGCACGCGGGCCTTCTGCGCAAGTATGGTATCACTGGACGCTTGCTTGATCTGATATAATCTTTCTTATTTAACGGCATAATGAATGCGTCTTGAATGGACATACCTCCACATCCTACCGCACGAATGCTGGTGTCGCTCAGGGCTCTATCCTAAGCCCGACGCTCTTTCTAATCTTCATAAATGATCTCCCAGACGTGATCAAATCCCAAGTAGGCATCTACGCAGATGACACCACCATTTACTCCCGCATCAGTAAGAAATCTGGCGAGGCGGACAAACATAACCTCGCTGCTGATCTTAAGAAGGACCTCCACTCAGTGGTGGACTGGGGTAAATTTCAACGCTTCTAAAACGAAACTCCTATCCGCAAACATCACAGGCAATCACTCCTGCCACCCATAAGCATAGAGCGAGCAAATCTCCCTGAAAGCAATATACTGCGCCTCCTCGGCCTTACCCTATCTTCCGACCTCAAGTGGAATAATTATATTGAATCAATAGCTAGATTCACTGCTAGGAAGGTTGGGTCACTGTGTTGGGCCAAGAAATATTTTCCGCCTAAATCCATTTTGCACATATACATTCAACCAACCGACCGTGCATGGAATACTTTTATCATATCTGGTCAGGCGCCTCTGCTATTCATCTCAATGTTCTCGACAGGCTCCAGAGGAGAATCTGTAATGTGATTGGTCACGACCTGGCAGCTTAACTCCAGCCACTTTCTCATTGTCGGGATGTGGCTTCCCTCTGTCTCTTCTATAAATATTTTCATGGCTTCTGCTCCGACGAACTTGGGCCACTGGTGCCCCCTCCACAAGAATTTACTCGGGCAACCATACTAGCAACAAGGTCTCACTCATTTACAGTTAGATCAAACAAATGCAGGCGATAATTCTATTCCATCAGCTTCTTTTCTTGCGCTTCCTGCCTGTGGAACTCTCTTCCATATAGTTGCTTTCTTGACGGCTATAACCTCCAGGAATTTAAATGCAAAGTCAATTCCCATCTCTTTTCCACTTAACTCCAGCCCTTTCTACATCACCCCGTGTATCTTGTTCTTTTCCTTTCTCTCTACCTTCGCAACTGTCTTCACTCCTCTATTCACATCCTTCTTTTGCCTTTTCTCTTTCACCTCCTGTAGTTGGTTCGTCTTTGTCTTCACTCTCCTCCTGCCTAATACTTCACCTCTCTTATGTAATCCCCTGCACATCAGTGGCGTTAACGCATTGTTTGGGGTGAAATGATAAAAAAAGAAGAATAGAGCTGTTCCTGCATCCATTCCACCATCAAGGAATATCGCTTTTATTCCCAAAAATGTTGAAAAGTCAACACGTTCTAAAATGGTTTGAATTAACTACTGAACATTCAGTTGTATTTTTCTTCTTAAACAGTAAATTTAATAATGACAAGCAAGAAATCCTAGAAAAGAGAAAAGGAGTCGATCATAAACCCATTCCTTTATCAAGAAAGACCGCTTCTATTAACAAAATTTGCTGCTACCAGTTGGGCTACAGAAAGTCAACACGTTCGAAAATGTTTTGAATTACCTATTTAACATTCGATGGAATTTTTCTTGATATAAATAATGATTCCCTAGTGGAAAAGGAGACAATGGTTCGATTATTGTACAAAATTGTACAAAATTTCTTTAGTAGGACATCTTGATTTAGGCAGTTTGCAATATTATAAGAAGAAAAAAAGCCTTACTGAAGGTTAAATACGTAATTCAAACAACAATCTAATGAGGTTGACTTTTGCGACCCAAGTTGTAGTAACAAATCTCTGCTTGAGAATCAGTTTCTCTGATGGAATAAGGAATAGTGTTTCAATGTAGTGAAATGTAATTTCTTTTTAGCAGGGTCTCTGTTATATTTTCGTTAAAGTAAAAATTTCTAACGTAACGGCCACCACTTACAGGGATGAATCTGTCCGTGATGCATTTATTCGTGGTCTTCGGTCCTCATTGATACATGCTAGGCTCCTTGAAACTGACACGCTAACTCTCGCAGAAGCTACTCAATGTGCTAGGGCTTTAGAACAAGCTCACTTTCGCGCGGAATCGTATGCCACCCAGATTGGAGCAGCCGCCGTTACTTCTATTACTGGAACTAAAAATGTGTTGACCGATTCTGCCGAGGAGGCCACTGGTATTTCTAAAAATTCTGCTCTAACTGATTCTCCAATGAAGTGTGACTCTGTACTGTTCTCTGCTACCCTTCCTGTTCGTGGCAAGTGTTACAACTGTGGAGAGAGACGTCACTTTAAGGATGACCGCCGCCTCTGCCCTGCCCGCGATAAGGTATGTCGAAGCTGTGGTAAACTCGGGCATTTTTCTAAAGTTTGCCGTTCTACTCTACCGACACATTCACGTTCTTCTTCTGCTATCATAGGGGTCCGTGCTAAAGGTGGTGATAGTTGCCCTCCTATCACCGAAACTGTGGAGTTAAAAGGGAAAAAGTTAACTGCCCTTATAGACACCGGCAGTTCTGATAATTTTATCAGTGCCCGTATTGTCAAAACAATGAGACTGCCCACTTTAAAACGGAACTCCGTAATTTCTATGGCATCATCCGCCGTTTCCCTTAAACTGTCTGAATATTGCACCGAGAACATTTTCTTCAATGGTTGCGAATATAAAGAGATTGACCTTACTGTGCTTCCTGACTCCTGTATGGACATTATACTCGGAGTGCCGTTTTTGAAACTACACCGGGGTATTACTATTTCTTTTGGTGGATCTCAGGAAGTTTTAAAAATCTGCGCGCTAACCAGGATCAGTTGTGCCCCTGTAAAATTGTTCCGAAACCTGACCCCTGATTGCAGACCCATTGCTACTAAATCCCGAAACTACCGTGCGGAGGATGCCCGATTTATTGAAAAAGAAATTCTTCAACTGCTTGAAGACGATGTCATTGAAACCAGCTATTCACCGTGGCGTGCTCAAATTGTTGTGACTTCGTCGCCTAATAGAAAGAAACGATTGGTGGTTGATTTTTTCCAAACCATTAACCGTTTCACACTACTTGACGCGTACCCTTTGCCTCGGATTGAGGATCTCGTAAACCGAATTGCCCAGTATCATATTTTTAGTACGATTGATTTGTCTAAAGCTTACTACCAGATCGAAATTTGTCCCGAAGATCGGCCTTACACGGCTTTTCAAGCTGGAAATCGTTTGTATCAATTCAAACGAATACCCATGGGTGTCACTAATGGGGTTTCTGCCTTTCAACGATTTATGAATTCCTTTATTTCTGAAAATAAGTTATCCGGAACTTTTTCTTACATTGATGACATTACTATTTGTGGTAAAACTCAAGAGGAGCATGACGCTAACTTGAAACGTTTCTTAAAGGCTGCCTCAACATACAACCTCGAAATAAACCGAGAAAAATCAAAGTTTTCGCTTCGTTCTATCAATTTGCTTGGATACCAAATCTGTGACGGAACTATTCAACCTAACCCTGAGCGTTTGAAACCTCTTTTGCAAATGCCTCCTCCTTCGGATTCAAATTCGTTAAAGAGGTGCCTTGGTATGTTTTCTTACTACGCGAAATGGATACCTAAGTATTCACACAAAATTCGTCCCCTGGTTGAAAATAAACAATTTCCCATACCTCCTATAGTTGTGAATTCTTTCGAAAAACTTAAGAAAGACGTTGCCGAATCATCTGTAAAGGTTATCGACGACGAACTACCATTTACTATTGAAACCGATGCCTCAGAGAAAGCTATAGGAGGCACTCTCTTACAGGCTGATAGGCCTGTAGCATTCTTTTCCCGATCATTAAACCCATCCGAAATACGACTACACATAGTTGAAAAAGAGGCTTACGCGATAGTTGAATGTGTCCGAAAATGGAGGGACCTCCTTGTTGGGAAGCACTTTACTATCATAACAGACCAGCAAGCCGTATCTTTTATGTATAACCAGCTAACCGAGGAAAAATTAAAAATGATAAAATCATTCGGTGGAAAATGGAGCTTCTCCCGTTCTCGTACGATATAAAACATCGTCCCGGAAGTGAAAACACCGTTGCCGATGCTTTGTCGAGAGTGTGTGATGCTGCTGCTTCCTCCTTGGAGGAGCTAAGGACCATACACAGTTCATTAATACACCCTGGTGTTCAACGTTTTTGGCACTTTATACGATCACAAAATATGCCATACTTTATACGATCACAAAATATGCCATTGATGAAGTTCGGCGCGTGACATCCGAGTGTACAACTTGTGCAAAAATAAAACCTCAATTTTCCAGCCCTACTAATAATACACTAATCCGCTCTACTGCTCCCTTTCAGCGCCTCTCCGTAGACTTCAAAGGGCCTGTCCCGGCATCATCGAAAGGATGTCGTTACCTATTTACTATCGTCGATGAGTACAGTCGATTTCCCTTTGCATTCCCGTGCCGTGATTGTTCTTCGCAAACCGCAATCAAGTGCCTGACGAATATTTTTTCTATTTTTGGACTCCCCACTTTCATCCATTCTGATAGAGGAACGTCGTTCGTGTCCGAGGAGTTCAGAAAATTCCTGACGAGACTTGGGGTTGGGTGCAGTAACACCACTGCATACAACCCAAGAGGCAACGGTCAGTGCGAGCGTTACAACGGCGTTATTTGGCACTCAATATTATTGGCCTTGGAATCTAAACGGTTACCCCTTAGTGCTTGGCAGGACGTTCTGCTCGATGTTTTAAATTCTATTCGTTCCCTACTATGCACTAGTACAAATGTGACTCCCCACGAACGCTTGTTCAAATTTGAAAGGCGCTCTTCTACTGGTACTGCCTTACCTGTTTGGCTCTGCGAACCTGGAAGGGTACTGCTGAAACGGTTTGGCAACGGGAGCAAGTATAACCCGATCGTAGAGGTGGTGGAACTCCTCGAGGCCAACCCTACTCATGCAAGAATACGGCATGATGATGGCAGGGAGGATTCAGTGGCGCTAAGACATTTGGCTCGCTTTCCACGCTCTGATGAACATCAGGGTCCTGCTGAGAATACTCGACCCGACCTTGCAAATGCAGACCCGGCCCATTTGACTGAAACAAGTCCAGTTGACACTACACTTAATGCGGAGGAAATAGAGAATCAGCCTTCCCAAAGACCTGCCAGTCCTTCGAATAGTGAACTACCCCCACGGCGGTCTAGCAGGATTCGTAGACCAGTCCAGCGACTGGACTTATAAATAAATAAATAAAAATAATATATACACCTTGCAATCTCTCTTACTAGTGGGGGGAAATTGTTATATTTTCGTTAAAGTAAAAATTTCTATTGCACGTGATTTTGCACACGTTCCTTTTCCTTTTAAAAGGCTGAGTTCTTTTCTTTCTTCTGCATTTTGTTTACCTGCTCTTGCGTTTACTGCATGCTCTTGTGTTTTACTACTTACTGTTGCGTTTACTACTTGCCTTTGCCTTTGCTATTGGCTGTGAAATTAGTTCGGTAAAGCCTAGTAAAGAGGTTTTGTTCTGTCTTCAGTTTTACGCTAAAACACCACCACAGTCTCTAGATCTACGCAGGTCGTTATATATTTTACCGTTTCAGAAAAAATGTCCTACTGTAGATTAAAATAATCAACTGATACAATAGATTTCAGTGGCCCAATTGGTTGAACCATATCTCGACTACAAAAATGTTTTTTCTGATGGAATAAGAATACAGGTGCGCTTCTTGTCGTAATTACAACTTTTTAGTAGATTTCTTGATCTCCGTCAGTCGTTATAACTTTTACTGCTTAAGAAAAAAATCCTACTTAAGGTTAAATTGATAGTTCAATAACTTTTCTGTAACCGAACTGGTTGTTGTACTTTTCGGCTATAGAAGTGGCTTTCATTTATTGAAAATGAGATACAGATTCGATTCCTGTCGCATGGTACATCTTTTCTTTGGTCGGAATTCACGATCCCTTACTGTTTAAGAAGAAAAAAAGTTTTACTAAATCTTAAATAGGTAATTCGAAAATTCTTCTAGTCAGATTGCTTTTGATTATTGAAATGGATACTCTGATGAAAAACAGGGTTCCAATTCGATTCCTGTGGTACAATTTTTAATAGGACTTCACGATCTATGACGGTCGTTATTTAATTTACTCTTTATGAAGAAAGACGTCTTACTAAATGTTAAAGAAAATCATTCAAAACGTTTTCTAACAAGACGGATTTCTTTAGCCCAACTAGTAGCAGCATATTTCTGCTATATAAGCTATTTCTCTGAGGGGAAAATGGATATAGATTCGATTTCTGCCGTAAAGACCAACTGCTATATACCACTGTCTCGGGTATATATTTTTTCTGGGACCCACAAGGTCTGAATCAATGCTGACTGGACTAATGCTGCTGCTACGACTGTTAAATAATCGTTGGTACGCTATTTTGGGGCAGCATGGATTTGTGACAATGAAGTGTATTTGCGCTTAGTGAGGAAGATATTTTGAAATTTGAATAAAATGTGTTTTTGTTGAAAATGTCAACCAGATGTAGATGAGGGAAAGCATGTTCGGATTCAGAATTTTTATTTTGTTTACTGGTGTCAGAAAGGTTATGCTCCAGATTCAGGTTTGTACCAGAAGACAAATACCAGCATCGCGAAAGTGACGTCTAGCTGAGAGTTGTGAAGTAAAAGTTTAGTTTAATATTTAAAGAGTCTGACTTCAGCCGTCGAGGTAGACGGTGGAGTAAAATCGGGGTTTCCCCGATATGGGGGGTGCTGACCAAAAAACCTCCACTTTACGACAATGCCACTACTTTGTTTGAGATGTCTTTGTATGAAAAAATAAAATATATTTTATTTACATTTGGGTTCGGTCCTATTGTTTTCGACAGAAGCATTTGCTGCAGTTTGTTGTTATTAAAAGCTGACGAGGAAAAGAACGACGTAAAAAAGGAGACGGAGAAGAAGAAGCTGTTTTATGACATTTTAAAAAGATTATGAAATGTGATTGTGAATTTGATACGTGAAAGTCGGGTTGAGAGTTCCCCGACAAAGAGAAAAGTGGAGAGTTATAAGAGTTGTCAGGGCATCCAGAAAAAGAATGAAAAAAAAAAGAAAGAAAGAAACAGAGCTGATAGGGAAGTAGTGGAAGTAATAGTCAGAGGAAGAGAAAGATAAGTTGTAAGTATTTTTCGAACTCTTCCAGCGAAGTTCGATTTCGTCCCCGACCAACTTTTGGCAGGTGAAAACCTTTTTTATCAGTATTGCCTTCTATCACCGCTTTGAAAAAAAAACATAAAAGCACGATAGTTAAGTTCTGTGAGGTTCTTTGGGGGTTTAATTAGGAACACAATACGGGGCTAATATAATATTCAGAGAGATTTTATGAGGGATACAGAAGGAAATAGGCACGCATTAGAATATTTCTAGTGGATTAAGAATATGTTGGAGAAGAGAACAGCACTCAATAGGAGATTGGATTAGCTTCCTTATGGCATTGTGGCTAGCAGTAAGAAGTTCATTATGGAAGCGTTTAGAAAAAAAAGTCCAGTACTGATTTAACGAAAATGATTTATGGAATGTGATTTGAGAAGTTTTAATTGCCCCAACCCAAATTGTGTAAACTTAATTGCCATCGTAATCGTGGTTGCCTCGCGATTGCGGCATTTGTTGTTTTATCAGCCCTTATTAATCCAGACAACGTAGAGTCCAACAGTTTTTTTTTCTTCAAGAAAAAATATACATCTCAGAAGAGGTATATAACACAGTGAATGCTGAAACCACGAGGACGAAGACGGAAATTAAATCTCTGCAATTTCTGTTTTCCCACTATGACTGCGACGGCGATACTTAAAACTTCTGGAGCGACGATTAAAACTTTTCAAATCATATTTCATTTTCTTCATTTTGTTAGGGACCACTCAACCCGACTTCTTCATATAAACACTTCAATTTCATTTCGTCGGGATTACCAGTCAACCCGACTTCCACGTAAATCAGTTTCACATAAACACTTCAAATAATTTCGACGAGGAACAACTTCAACCCGACTTTCACTGGGACTAAATTCCACGTCTTCTTTATAAAACAACGAAAGAACAAATCACTTTTTCTCCGAAGTCCCCGTCAGCAACAACAACAACAATCTGCAATAAACGACTTCGTTTGTTTAAAACAATAGACCGGACCCAAAATTAAATAAAATATACAATTTTTATTTTATTTTTAGTTTTTATACAAAGGACAACTTATCAAACAAAACAGTGACATCTTTGGTGACATGCAGTGGAGTAATGAGGTTATTTGGTCTTAGTTGTCAGCACCAACGCATACAGAAAGCTTCCCACATTCGACGGCAGAAATCCAACTTCCAAAAATCAAATTAAAATTTTGCTCTAAGAATTTCCAACTGTCAACTTCATGTCATTTCCGCTTTACTGACAACTGTCTTCCGATTCAAATTATATATGTATATATACACAACGACCTTTATTATAATAGAGAGGATATATATATATATATATATATATATATATATATATATATATATATATGCTTCACTAGTTGATCATAATTATTGCAAAAAAGTAAAATAAGGCACCGTTAAAGAGCAAACATGCGGCAAAAGCTTTTATAACTGGTAGTAAAGAGAATGAACTGAGCCGACACTGACTTGCTATTGTCTCTCTCTCTCTCTCTCTCTCTCTCTCTCTCCCCTTGACAGAAGGGAAATATATGTGTGTGTGTGTGTGTGTGTGATGTTGAACACTTGGGACTATATACTGCTTTTTACATTAACACTTTCATAATTATCTGTTATTCTATGCATTTGTAATTTCTGTATATTTTCTCTTGTGAACTCTTTTTAACGGTTTCTCTAAAAAAAATGTTTTAGGAAGATTTTAAAACTTTTGAAGAGATTTAAAAAAAAAAAAAGAACTGTTTAAAGAGAATATTTTGAAAAGGTTTTTGGAAAAGATACTTTTTATTTTTTTTTTGTCTAAGTTATTATTTATAACTGTAGTGTATTTTCGTTTCCCTTTTTCTTTTTTCCTTCTCTCTCCCACCTTTTGTCTTTTTATTCGTTTATGTCTGTGGGATTATATGTTTATTACTGTCTTTACGCTTTAATTTGTGTGTGTATATATTCTATACATTTTCATATAACTGTGTTATTTAGTGTATCTATCCCGTTTGTGTCCCTTTTTTGCATCTGTCTATTCCTAAATTTTTTGTGTGTATATATTTTCTCATAAGATTTGTGTATGTGATTTCATGTATGTATTCATTTGTCTGTCTGCATTATGTTATATGTGTGATCTGATGTATCTATTCTCAATTTATTTCCGGTTTAAATAACACAATCTTCACTTACTGTTAAAAACGTTTGTTTTTTTTAAATACTCTGAGTGAATTTATTTTTCAACGGTCTGAAGATGATGTAAAGGTGTTCTTACATTGTTGAAATAAATTTTGGATTTATAACCGTTTATGTATTGAACAGTATTAAAATAGAATAATTGTTTTATGATCTCAACAGAATTGTAAGATTACTTTTATGTCACTTTTGAGAAGGATTACGGAGGGAAAGTAGAGTAATGGTTAATGGTTCAGATTGAAGAGACAAGTTAAAAATTCCAGTCAAGTTGATTATCTAATAAAAATCATTTGCTTTTAGGCAAATAAATTATTCACAAACTGCTCTTATTTAAAAAAAAATAGTGCATTACTGCATTAATTGCAAGTTATTTTGAGAAATTTAACCACATCCTCCATTTTCAGCAAGCTGTCAATATCATAAAACGTCTGAAAAGCCTTTATATGAAACAAAAATCCAGATTCTTTTATAGAATCTTTTTTATTACTGAACTGTTCTTATGAATATTTCCTGTAACCTGCTGGAAGAAACTGAATGCAAATTACAATTATAATAATCTTACATGTTTTTGCTGTTAAGTTGAAAGGTTATATAGCATTTCCAGAAAAACTTTTGAACTGATTCAGTATTTATCAAATCACAAAATGAAAGTTGTCTTGAATGGCTACTCTTCTAGATCTTCTTGTACTTATGCAGGTATTCCCCAGGGCTTTATCCTATAACCTAATTTGTTCTTTGCATCAATGACCTTCCTGATGACATATTTAGTGCTTTTTGAAGATTACTGAATTGTTTGCATGACAATTTCCTGTAACCTACTGGAAGAAATTAAATACAAACTACAATTACAATAATCTGACATGTTTTTGTAAATTAAAATTTAAATTCACTTTCTGAAAACTAAAAGAATTTTACTTTGAAGAATATGAAAGATTAACATTAATAAAAGTAAAAACAACACCATAACTTTCTATATTCATTTGCTTTTATTTTGATAGAAAAAATGTGATCATCTTTGTTTGAAAAAAATATTATATATTACTTCACAAGAATATGAATTCTTTCTATTTGTTGATATATTATTTCTGGTAAAAGCAGTATAGCTCTTATGCAATTTCTCATAAAAAGAATATCCACACTTTAGAAAAAGGTTGTCTCTCCACTGTTAATTCAATTCTGCAAAAAGTGACAAGTTTCACAAGAATAACACACACTACCAAATCGGACATCCAAGAAAAGCACCAAGATTTTATAAGAATATGGCTTCTTCCCAGTATGTGTTTGCTTATGACACATCAAATTTTACATTATTGAAAAAAAAAACACACTTAACAATTACATGTCTTCTCACCAGAATATGACTGAATTTATTTGCTCAAGTATAAAATGGAAGTCTTGAAAAAGAACTGCAAAACACTTCACAGCATCTATGGTTTCTCTCCAGTACATATTCCCATATGCCTCACCAAATTAAAACTGTATGAAAACAGGTACAAACATCACAAGAATATGATTTTTCTAATGTGTGGGTTCTTATATGCCTCACTAAATCTGATTTGCATGAAAAGGACAAGTCACAACCTTCACAAGAATATGGTTTTTCCCCTGCATGTTTTCAAACATGCCTCACCAAATCAGTGTTGTTTGAAAAAGTGGCACAGATTTTACAAGAATATGGTTTCTAACTAGTGTCCTCGCATATGCTCCACCAAATGTGACTTCCTTGAAAAACAACTGGTACATACTTCACAAGAATATGGTTTTTCTCCAGTATGTGTTCTTATATGCCTCACTAAATCTGATTTGCATGAAAAAGAAGTGCCACATGCTTCACAAGAATATGGTTTTTCTCCTGTATGTTTTCGCATATGCCTCACTAAATCAGCATTGTTTGAAAATGAAGTGCCACACTCATTACAAGAATATGGTTTTTCTCCAGTATGTGTTCGCATATGCCTCACCAAATCTGAACTGTTTAAAAAGGATCTACCACAGACTTCACAAGAATATGGTTTTTCTCCAGTATGTGTTCGCATATGCCTCACCAAATTTGATTTCATTGTAAAAGCAGAGCTACAAACCTTACAAGTGAAGGGTTTCTCTCCAGTGTGTGTTTGAATATGTCGTTTCAAAGTAGACCCTTCTGAAAAGGAAGTGCCACAGATTCTGCAAGAATATGGTTTCTCTCCAGTGTGTATCCGCCTATGTGTCACCAAACCTGACTTCTTTGAAAAAGAAGTGCCACACACCTCACAAGAATATGGCTTATCTCCAGTGTGTTTTTGTGTATGAAATGTCAATTCTGATTTCTGCGAAAAAGAAGCGCAACACACTTCACAAGAATATGGTTTTTCTCCACTATGCTTTTGCATATGCCTTATTAAATGTGAATTCCATGTAAAGGCTGAGCCACACTCATCACAAGAATATGGTTTTTCTCCTGTGTGTGTTTTTTTATGTTGCCTCAAGGTAGACACCACTGAAAAAGAAGTGCCACAGATTTCACAAGAATATGGTTTCTCACCAGTGTGTCCTCGCATATGCTCCACCAAATGTGACTTCCTTGAAAAAGAACTGGTGCATACTTCACAAGAATATGGTTTTTCTCCAGTATGTATTCGTATATGTCTCACTAAATCTGATTTGCATGAAAAGGATGTACTGCACACTTCACAAGAATATGGTTTTTCTCCTGTATGTTTTCGCATATGCCTCACTAAATCAGCATTGTTTGAAAATGAAGTGCCACACTCATTACAAGAATATGGTTTTTCTCCAGTATGTGTTCGCATATGCCTCACCAAATCTGAATTGTTTGAAAAGGATGTCCCACACACTTCACAAGAATATGGTTTTTCACCAGTATGTGTTCGCATATGCCGCATCAAATTTGACTTTACTGAAAAGGAAAAACCACAGAGTTCACAAGAATATGGTTTCTCCCCAGTATGTGTTCGCTTATGCTGCCTCAATTTTGATTTTTGTGAGAAGGAGCTGCCACAGACTTCACAAAAATATACTTTCTTTCCAGAGTGTATTTGTTGCTGTATCAAATCAGAATTTTGGGAAAAGGAAGAGCTTGAGTAGTTTTCCATATTTTCCATTGCAGATCATTCAGAAAATGAGGAGTCTTTCAAATTCATGAAATCCTTCAGCTGTAATGTCAAATGGGAAAATATTAGATCATATCAAATAACATAGTAACTAAAATAAAATTTATTCTATAAACTCATCCTGTTATAACTGCAATGGTCCTTCCTTTCATTAGTTTACATGACTGTTACATCTTGCCAATAGCTCATAAATAATAGTCTGTTCCATCTTCATCAAAAAGAAAAGACACTACTTTGTTTCAGTGAGAAAATGAAACAAAGGAGGAAGATAGAAGTGGGGTGAGAGATAATAAGGTTGACCTGATAAGAACAGATATTTCATTTGGATGTTAGTCAAAAGTGCTGAAATTGATAGTGACTGAGACAATACACCAAATAACAGAAACAGGTCATGGTAATTGCCAAAAATCTAGTTACCATAAATAAAATAACATCATCTGCTGAATTATTTTTAAATTATCATTCATGTGAATTTGGCTAGTTTTCAATAACTTTGGATGCATCATCCAGGATTTTTTATACTGATATTAAAATTATTACATTACACAGGAGCAGATTTAACTTTCCTAATTTATTTACAAAAGTAACAAATATTTTTTATGTGAAACTCCCATTTATTTGTGAATACTTTTCATATTTTCAAATTAATAAATTTCTCAAGAAATTACATTTGAATTAATTTCAGATGAAGAAATTAATTTGCCTGTTAACTTTGAAAAGTTCAAAATAAAAGGTGATTATTGGGAGTGAAAGAAAATGAGAAAATGTTAATAAGGAGAAAGGACAATAAATGAACAAGTTTCAGAAAGACAGATGGCAATTAGCATTACATTTAAATTTTTTATCATTGTAGATAGCATGGAAGCAAGAAACTCGGAGAGAGTTCAACAAGCAAGAAACTTATTAAAATAGAACTTGATATAATCAAAATACCTATTGACAATATAAAAGTTGTTGAATTAAACACAAATATTGTAAAGTATTTAGTCATGATAAAAATGAATTGGCAAAAATATCCAACAGAATTGACAAACTTTTCAAAAAACAATAACAAAAGAAAGAACAGGAAAAAATAATGCAAAGCAAACAATACATATTCAAGACAAATTAGGCACAACAACAGTAATGACTTGAATAGGTTCACAAACTGTGAATGGTGTTAACACAAAAAAGGTATACAGACAAGTGTTCGCAAAGTTCTGACTTCAAAACAAGAAAGAACAGAAAGACGGTGAATGAAAACAAGATGTGTCCTATCCTGTTGGCCAGCAAGAAATCCCAGTATGCATTTTTTTTTTTAATCGCTATCATCCCATGCAAAGCAGTAAAGTCACTAAGACACAATGGCTTACTGGGTGTGGAAGAATTAGGAAAAAGAAACATTAATAATGAGCAGGAAGAGGAAAGAGTAATCAGGAGGACAGTAGATAGCAATTGACATTGCATTTAAATTTTTACAGAGTAAAGTTGGCTGAGAAGTATGGAGCTGGGAGTTCCACAAGTGAAAAATGCAAGAAAAGAAATTAAGCATACAATTTACAGTTACATCAAACCAGTTCAACTGTAAATTGATCTGATTCTGATGCCTGTCTAGTGCTGTACTTAAGTCCAAAAAGTTTAGGTACCATAGGAAAGAGCACATTCAAATAATCACCATGAAATTATTTACACAAAAGACACATATAGGCAACCTTACAGCACTGGAAAAGTGACTGAAGATCAGGACCAATAATATTGTTGAGCCTTCCTTGGATTTTATCAAAGAGCTGAGTTAAATTACAGGGGAACCAGACCATATATGACAGCAATATTTTCATAGTTTTATGAAGAAAAATCCCTCAATATTTAAAAAAATCTATTCAATATCAATATTAGTTGTGAACATCTAGGACATTGTTAGATCCTTTTTGTGTATCAATGGATACCAAATTAAAATAGTTCAGAAAAAAGACACTTTACCCTACTGTGTAACAACAGCTAACACATCACTCAATAAACCCCAGGCCTAACTAAAAAGGCAACAACTTTTAGGCAAACTTCAACTTTATTCATCAACATAGTCTCCTTCTAGGGTGATACAATGCTTCTCTAACAATTTGATGCCTTTTTTATAGGAAGATTTGTCTTTGGCCTTAAAATATGCCTCAGTTTTTTATATCACTTTTTCATTAGAGCCAAATCTCTTTCCCAGAAACATTCTTTTGGGGTCTGCAAATAGCCAGTAGTTGCTAGGGGCCAGATCTGAAAAATAGGGTGGATGTGGAAGCAATTTGAAGTGCAATTCATGTAGTTTTGCCATTGTTGTGATCAACTTGTGACATGGTACATTGTCTTGGTGAAAGATCACTTTTTCTTCTTCATTTGTGGCCGTTTTTTGGCGATTTCTTCCTTCAAACACACCAATAATGCTATATAACATTCGCTATTAATAGTTCTTCTTTTCTCAAGGTAACTGATGAATAAAATACCTTGCCTATCCCAAAATACTGAGGCCAGAAACTTGCCTGCTGATATTTGCATCTTTAGTCGCTTTGGATAGTTTTCACCTACTGCTGTCTACTCAAGCTGACTGCCAATTTGACTCCAGAGGGAAGTGGTGGATCCATGTTTCCTCCATTGTCATAGATTTATGCAAAAATTCATTCTTGTTGCATTGAAACATTTGCAAACAATGCTCTGAATTGTCGACGTGTTGTTGTTTTTGATCAACTATGAGCAAACGCAGCACCCACTTTGAACACAGCTTTCTTATTGACAAATGTTCATGCAAAATGGTGAATACACTGTTTTCTGTTATGTTCAACTCCTCTGCTATCTCCCACAACTTCAATTTATGATCAGCCAAAACAAGTTTGTGAATTTTTTTAGTGTTTTCCAGGACAACTGCCGATTTTGGACAACCTGTGCGTTTAGCATTATTTGTGTCTGTACGACCGCATTTAAAGTCAGCATACCATCTCTTAACCATTGTTTTCAATGGAGCAGAGTCCGAATAACACTATCGACCTATTGCTTTTCTTGAACAGTATTTTTTCCTACCAGAAAGCAATGCTTTATCAACACATGAAATTCAGATTTTTCTGTTGTTTTAAAAATTTGCAACAGTAGCTTCACTTAAATAACTGTAATTTGTATACTAATAATTCGTTTTGGCCCAAATTTTGTCACTTGAAGGTTAGTACTTCATAAAAATCATATGGATCTTTTATTCGTGGTGTCATCTATATGTCAGGCTCGGGACTTATTGAGTGATGAGGGTCCCATTCCCTATTTTACCAAACATGAAGGAAGAATTGAATAGACAGAATAGAAACTGAGGGAATTATTGAATAATTATTCAAGGAGTTAAATTAAAACAATTATCAACAATGTTCTAGTCTACAGTAGAACTATAAAAGAACATCCCACTCCTGATACCATGTTCCACTCAACTTAGTGTGGAAAGATAAATTATGAGACTTGCTACTAAAAAGTCAAAGCAACATAAAATGTTGTTGAGTTTACCATGTCTCATGTTGTGTCATCTTTTCAGCACTCACTTTTATGTAATTTGTCTTTTTACACTAAGCACAGTGAATAGTATAAAAGATAAATAAAAAATAAGTTAACAATTCTGTATTACCTTAAAATTAAAAAACTTCTTGTTGAATGAAATTAAATATTTTAATAACAAGTTCTTTTTTGCTTTTCTTTATCATTTCATCCCAAGCAAGGTGTAAATGCCACTAAGACAAAAGGGATTAATAGAAGTAAAAGAGAAGGAGCCAGAAACCCAATTCTAAACAAGAGATAAACTTCTACTCTTATTCAAAAGATGGGGAAGGAGTGTGATCCAGGTGATAGGCAAACTTATCTATTCCTATTAAATGTTGAATTATTACTGAATGTATTGAGTATTATCACCAATTTCGGCCATTGTACGCTTGAGCTTTTTCAGATGATATATGTTAGAATTTCACTGAGCCCTTTATTTAGTCCATGTATTTAGCATGAAAAACACTATTACCTCTGGGTGTTGACTTCAATGTCCACTTTTATATATAATACATATATATAATATATAAAAAACATATAAATCATGAAATTTTACATTCATCAGTAAGGTGGGGGTGACAGGATATCCCAAAGAAGACAAAGCAATGCCTGTCTTTTACAACTACTAAGCTACAATTGCACTACATCATGTTCTACACACCCTGAGTCAGAAAAGTGGTGGAAGGTAGCAAAAGAAACAAGTTGCCAACCAGGAAATTGAGTATTTTCAAAATTTGGAGGTTATAAGACACCCCATGTGATCATGTATTTGATAACAAGTAGAATATACCTTCTTGCTTTCATATGTGTTTTTCACTATATTTTAAGTGTAAAGAAAGCAATATTTTTCAGTTATTTTAAACTTTAACAATTACTTGATTTTTGCAAGAATTTCCAATTTAATACCTTTCACTGAAAAAAATACACTAAAATTTGCTATGCAAACACATAAGACATGTGGTGCAGAAAAAAAAAGATTTTAAATTACAAATTTTCTAAAAATGATTAGAAATTTAATTAAATATTTAAACACTCTTTGAACTTTCCTCTTAATAATAAGAAAAGAAAGGTTTTAACAATAAACTTTGTTTTCATTAAATGTTCTACATTGTTTTTATTAAAAGTATGCTGAATTTTTTAGCGATTTCATGGAGGTACCTACTTAATCTTGGTATTGCTTTTTGGGAGTTTCCTATTAGTATTAATCTATGAATTTTTTTTCCTTTCTTCCGCAAAAAAAGTTTTATTGTCTAACAAGTTTTATGCTTATAAATTGCACTTTGATAGTTTCATTTTAAAAGGACATTCTTATTTTACACAAACAAAATTGGGTACTTGTGGGTTATTTATCGCCACTTTTTAAATTAATTCTCCAAATTTTTCACTGTGTAAAAATATACTATCTTAAAGATTCATTTAGAGCAGTCTGAAAAAAAGAAACAACAATTAAAAAATATTTTATATCCCACCTCTAACTTTATAAAAGATCACTAATAATATGCAAATTAAAAAGTGGCGACAGATAACCGACATGTACCAAAAATTGTTCTATGAATAATAATTAGTCAGTTAAGTCAAGTGCCATATGTCTTGAAAGAGACAGCACTGATTCGCAGTAGGTTGCCATCACTTTCTGTTGTAGACGGGTTGCTAACCAAAGCTAGAGAACCCAATCTATCCTACTATTTAACTCAGTTAACTCAGAGCTGGAGGAAGAAGAGATGGATTCATACCTTTCCCAATTGTGTTTGCATGCAGGGAATGCAACAAACTCAACTGGAATTCGAAATTGTCTCTCCAATTTCTCGTTCCAAGCCAGTATCCACTGCACCAC
Source organism: Ascarosepion bandense (assembly GCA_037127315.1). NCBI lineage: Eukaryota > Metazoa > Mollusca > Cephalopoda > Sepiida > Sepiidae > Ascarosepion > Ascarosepion bandense. Next base: position 5,382,647 of record JBBBDQ010000410.1, read on the forward strand.
AATACTTCTATTTAAATTTATTTCTGTTAAATGATTACTAACCCACTGAATACAGAGACATTATCATTCAAATAAACAACCAAGAACAAAGTGGAAATTAAATTATAACCTCTAATTTCTCTATTTTTTTTTTTTTTTTGCCTTTCTTAATTTCAAGGGCAAAATAAAATTTTTAAAAAAGGAAACCGATGCATAATTTTAGAAATTTAAAAGTTTAAATTATTACAACTGAAAAAAGAAAAAAAAACAATTCTTGTAAAAAATTATTATTGTAGTTTAGTTCCCTTAAACCCTTCAAAGTCTAAAAAAAACAACTAAAAAAGCTTTTCTAATTAAATAATATCATAATTTTATCACGTCTTATTTTCTACGTTTCAATGCAGATTTTCAGGAAATGAGTAACAGTTTTTTAAAAAATTAATTTAATTTCTCGAAATGTTAAGTGAAGTGCGTTAAGTTAGTAATATAATGAAAATTACCAAAAGTTTCTAAACACAAAATTTCAAAAATAAACTCATTTTTTAATAAGTTCTGAAAGTTTAATTAAAATTCGACAATTATTTGATTTTTGCAAGAATTTCCAAATCAACGTGTTTTTCACCTGAAAAATACTGCTGTGTGCTGACGCAAAAAATCGTGAATAAATGTAGACAGCTGACGCAAAAACAAAAAAAAAGAAGATTTTAACCAATATTTCGAACGTGCTAGAAAGGATTAGAAAATTTAATAAAATAATAATAATAATTGGGTCTTTCCTCTTTAAAAATTTTGTTGTTGATTATAAAACTGTTTTTATTAGAGTTTTGGGGGCCTATTTTTTTCATGCCATGCTGTTTTTTCTTCAGCGGTACCTACTTTTTTGTTTCTTTCGTCTTGCTTCGTTTTAAGGATTGGATATTTTTTTTTAATTTTAAATGGAATACAATAGTAAATTTACATACCGAATTATTAATATCGCCAATAAATTTGAGATTCAATTTTGAAAACGAAGTGGCTGAATGAATGGTTTTAAAGACAATCATCAAAACTAAAAAAAATATATGGCTTCCATTTTAAGTTAATTAATAAAACAAACCTTTTCACAAGATACATTAACATCGAAGAAAAGGATGGCCTAGATTAGTATTTACTGCGATAAATATTCAATACTTGAACACGGTATCTCTTGTAATGTTTACCTTTCGTTTGTAAGTTCACTTTTATACCTCCTTGTTTGAAGAGCGCTGTGAGAAGAAAGAAGCTACATTAAAAATCAACCACCAAAAAAGAAAGAATTATGATACAGCATATGGTTTTACAATGAAAACTTATTGAGACATGAAATAAAACTTATTGCACGTTGCAATACTTTTTTATATATATATATAAACAAGACATGTGGCACGATGACATATACCAGAAAAGTGACCAAACTTGCTTAAAAAGCAAGGGTTAGGGCTATGCTCACAAATACCCTTGGAAAAGTTATTAATCCGTCACTTCTCCCTCCAGCTATTGTTTAAATAGCGAGGGAGATTGGGTTAAAGCCTTGGTTGGCAACCAGTCTACCGCAGAAAGTAATGGCAAATTACTGCGGGAAAATGTTATGCCCAGTCACTCATCATGTCTCTTTCAAAACATGATCAACCAAGCGTGTATCACGTATGGCACTTAACTGGCTGAATTAGGGAGATACCACCAAAATATCGCACGGGCGTAGTAGTAGACACACCACGAGATATTTTAAGAGCCAATTAGAAATAAATTACATAACATAATCGTGGAGCCGATTTCTTATGAAAAACGTATCAATAAAAAATTACGAAGTCCGGCTCCAGAAAAGAGACATATGCCACCAAGGTCCATGTCACTCTAGCTGTTGATCAAGAGTACCCCACTCAGCGAGACCGTTTCGAACTACGGCGCCAAACACACAATAATTTGTTAAATGTTGTTCTACTGTCTCTTTATTACAGGTCAAGCATCCCACCTAGACACTGGTAAGCTTTTTCTCCTTCTGTCTGTTAAACTTAAGGAATCCACCTTGCAAAGTTTAATTTAAAAAGCAGATACAACAATTTAGTTATCGCACTCGTAATGAGTCCAGATAAAAAAAATTACATTAGCACAAAACTTACTTCTGAACGATAACTGAGTTAACAAGTTTCCCGGCAGCACGTAAAGACAGTACTAACAGCCGGGGATGCAAAAAAAACAAAAAAAAACAAAAAGAACAGTCCATTTTACATTCGTGATAAAAGCTTACGTGATATTCATTTTTTATAGATACTGGCGTGTAATTCCACCTAAGCCAGGAGCAACAATTAAACAGACAAGATTAACCTTAAAAGCGTCAAATGGATCAAGGATAGATTCATATGACAAGACTGCGATGACACTGGATCTTGGTTTAAGGAGAAAATTCTCTTGGGTCTTTATCATTGATCAAGTTAAGACGCCTATAATAGGGGCAGAATTCTTTCAGACTCATTTTAATGTAAATTCGGCTTCCAAATCTTAATCGACGAAACGACACATCTCAGAATTAAAGGAATAACAGCTCACGTCAACTCAACCAAAATTAGCACAGCTTTACTTGCAGCAACCAGACTGGAAGAACTACTACCACAATATTTTGATATCACTAAGCCTTTCACTTACTCTGAAACAATAAGGCACAACGCAGAACGCCGCATCCAAACTAGTGGATCCCCTGTATATACACGACCTTGACGACTATATCCCGATAAATACAACATCACAAAGGAGGAGTTTGTGGGGTTTGATACATTCACACCCCCACACACACACATGGTCATTCAGCGTTCACGTGACAACCTTAGTTCTCGCGTAAACGCATGCCATAAAAGCGGGGAACGTCACGTGGTACGCTAGTTAGGATTTTGTCCCGGACAAGAGCAGACATGTCTCCCTAACTCACACAAACACACGCGCACTAATTGCGGGTAGCAATTAGGGGCGCAATTTTTTATTTCTCACCAGGGAAAGAACTTCTCTTTCCTTTTCACTTTCTTATGCATGCTCTCAACCCTATGTAACCTTTGTTAATATATTGTTTTTCTTGTTACTTTAGCCTACTCGTCTTTCTTATTGCCTGTTTTATTTCATGACCCCATGTTACGTCGAGTCGACTCGTAAACTTAAATTAGTAACGGACGCTTCGTCCACTACAAGTTCCAACATATGCGAGACTTAAGAATAATCCGACCTTCTTCAAGGCCTTATGCATCACCACTCCACATGATACTGAAAAGTGAATCGGGAGCAAGTCGGCCATGTGTCGATTTCAGGCGACTAAACGCACAAACAATCTCCAATTCCCCACATCCAAGATTTTACTACATCACTTCAAAGAGCAAAAGTTTTCACAAAATTGGATCTTCGAAAAGCATTCCACCAAATCCCTGTAGCAAAGGAAGACATCTCTAAGACCGCCATTACTACACCTTTCGGTCTCTATGAATTTGTTAGGATGTGCTTTGATGTACGTTACGTAGCGCATATATTCCAGCGGTTAATCGACGAAGTTCTACGCGGACTGCAATTCTCATTCGCTTATTTAGACAACGTCTTAATAGCAACTGAAAGTTTGGAAGAGCATGAAGATCATGTCTAACAAATTTTTGAACGGCTGGAATATTTTTGGTTAAAAATGAACCCCCAAAAATGCCTTTTTGCTGTTTCAAAAATAACCTTACTCGGACACGAAATCGATCAAAGCAGAATAACTCCTATCTTAGAAAAGTTCCAAGCCATTAAAGACGTTCCACAACTCAGTACTCTACGGCACCTTCGACGTTTTCTAGGACTAATTAACTACTATAGGCGCTTCATGCCGAAGTGTTATGAAATTTTAATCCTTCTTATCAACCTCTTGAGAAGCCAACGCAAGAAGAATACTAAAATCTCCTTATCGGACAATACTATGAGAGCATTTTCACAAGCTAAGGGCGCCCTAGCTAATTATATTAAATTAGCGTACATTTCTACAAACAACGACGCTATATTAACTTTAACAACGGACACATCATCAGATTCGATCAGAGCAGTTCTTCATCAGACTATTAATGATATTAAACGACCACTATCTTTCTTCTCAATAAAAGTAAATTCTGCTCAGCTAAAATATAGCACATTTTCAAGAGTTACTGGCAATATGTCCGACATTTCAGACATCTATTAGAAGGCAAAAGTTTTGTAATATTTACAGACCACAAACCGTTAGACTATGCATTACACTCCAAGTCTGACAAGTACAACCTCTGAGATATCAGACAACTCGACTACATCTCTAAATTTACATCTGACATTAGTCACATACACGGCAACGGCAACATAGTAGCAGACACTTTATCGGGATAAGTTCCGTACGCTTACGATCTTTGGATCTAGAGCGTCTAGCCTAGGAACAAGAAAACGACAAAACTTTACCTAAACTTCAGCGAGACTCGTCACTTACAAATGAAACAACCTTTCAACACAACGAAAATATACTGTGACGTCATCACTGGTCATTCTTGTCCTTATGTCCCTGCTTCCACGCGCAGAAGTATTTTTTGCCACTTTCACTCATTATCACACCCAGGACGTAGAGCTACGACTAAGCTAATAGCTGAAAGATTCGTCTGGCCTAATATGTGTCCTGATATCAAACATTGGACGCAGTCATGTATCTCATGTCAAAGTACCAAGATTCAACGTCATATCAAAACTCCAGTTGGTCAATTTCCACCCGTGGTGGTTGCTTCAAGTACATCCATGTCGATATAGTGGAACCACTAACAGAAGTGGATGGCTACTAATACATACTTACTATCGTTGATCGCTTTACGCAATGGCCAGTAGCCGTACCATTAAAAACTACCAACGTAGAAGTCATAACACAAGCCATCTTACAAGAATAGATATCCATTTTTGAATGCTCATCAGTCATCACTACAGACCATGGTACCCAGTTTCAATCCGTATTATTCACGGAATTTTAAAACTTACTTAGTGCCAAGCACATATCAACAACGGCATGTGCAAACGGTTTAGTTAAGAATCTACATAGACAACTGAAGACTTTCTTAACAACAACCAATAATTCGCAGTCACGGATTTTTAAAAAAATGCTCCTCATTATGCCATCGATACGCAACGTAATGAAGGAGAACCTTCAATGTTCGACGACTGAATTAGTCTTTGGTAACTCAATAACGCTACCTGCTCAGTTTATCGAAAGTAACTCGATCCACCACACAATTCGTGCAATACTTATCGTGCAACGAATGGCCGATTTAACGTTTGTGGTGAATATGGAATTAAAAGCAACTCTTCTCTTCTTCACTTTTTACAAATTTAGCAGTCCTGTGTGAAATTTGAATTTTGACCAGTAAGAAAAAGGATTGATCCCATACTGAAGAAAAAGACGAAGACAAATTTCACGATTGGATGCTAAATTAATTTTCTAACCAATGAGAGGAAACGATTTCCAAAACTGAGAGAGAAGTTAACAATCCGATGTGAAAAGGTCTTTAGCTATAAAAAGAAAAAAAGAAAGTCGCTTCAGTCAGTCAGATTGAAGAAGAAATTAGAGACGACATCGCAAAAATGTGACAAAAACTTCTGGCCACTGACCCGGATATAGGGCAATATGACGCTTCAGATGATTCTAATAATCCTAAGTTGTAAGGAGTTCGGTTATGTTTGACACAAGGCCAATTTAATAAACATTAAACCTTCTTCCTACTTCACGTTTACACCCACACGCACACAAGACCAAATTCTATTTACCTAAATTATTACAAACAAGTAAGTATACTTTCGTACGCAAGGATGATGTAAAAAAAAGTCACTTTCACCCCCTTATTCTAACCCATTCAAGGTGATTGTACGCCAACCAAAGTATTTTACTTTATCAGACAATGGAAAAGAGATTATGATCAATATTAACCTACTAAAACCCACTTTTCTTGACACTACGGGGATACCACAACAGATACGAACCCTAAACAAAATGCACAGGAAAAACAGCAATCAACTACAACTGGCTTGCTAAACTACATCAAGATTACTATATTTAAGACTCTTAAGTATCATTTCCTAACAAAAAGATTTTATTAGGAACTTCTGGGGGAGTATTGTGGAATCCATCTTGCAAAGTTTTATCAAAAAAGTAGATAAGACAATTTACATATGGCAATCGTAATTGAGTATGTAAATTATCTTATCTGCTTTTTAGTCCAGATAAAAATATCATTAGCACAAAACTTACTTCTGAACGATAACATATTTATTTAGCACAGAAGCTGGATTAAAAAACGTAAAGTTGGAAGCTCGCGTAAATCTTCTGTAATATAACAATCTGGCCCCACCCGAGGAAGGCTGATGCAAGCGAGGGTGTTTCCGGTCGTTGAAAGGAACGGATGTCGTTTGACCTTATTTCCGGCAGCAGCGGAAATAACTACAGAGGCAAACAGAACAGGTGTCTCTGAGAATTACGTGGGCGTGCGTGGGCGAGGCAAAACCGGAAGAAAAAGTCCCGGTTCTGGAAGATTATAAAAAGACCTCGGCACACGGATTCGCCAGTAGAGGAGCAACAGAGATCGGCCGGTGAAGAGAGACACAACAGATAAGACTACACTCCCGTCAACCCATTAGAAGCGCGCTCTCTCAATTCTCTGTTCCCTATTCTAACCGGCTCAGTCATTAAGACACATAATTGGTGCCTAGTGACTTGCTGTTTTGAGACAACAAAACAGTTAGATGCGAGCTGGTTGCCACGGCGACGATTGAAATTCAACGGACTTAAAACTACCAGATAGAAAGAAAAAAGAAGACGAAAATAGAAGCAGCCGCACGACTATAGACATCAGCCAAGGTAGGTGACTCTTTGATTTGATAGTGTGTGTGTTCTGCTCTTGTTTATAAGTCTAGTTAGAAAAAAAAAATGGAACAGCATACTTTTGCCGATCTGACCCTAGAATTGAGAAATGTGGATTGTTCGGTGTCGAACACATTAAGGGTAGAACGGAGGGGGTGCAGGACTACATGCAGAGAGTAGTACGCCTAGCGGAGAGCGCATAGGTTGGGGTTGACGGGAGGAATAAAGTTGAGATATTTACCTATCTGTAAGTATAAAACATCTGAGTTAATGATTTATTTTTTTTTTGTTAATATTTTACCATATATGTGAAGTGAGTTTACTGGTATGTTGCTTAATTAATCTTACTTTTATTGAGTAAGTGAAATGTAAAATCATGTAAAGGAAGTTTCTTCTACTCTTTAAAGTGGATAATTGGATTAACTTGTTGATAACAATGTTTTCTTTGGTTTGTGCAGTGTTAGGTTTTCTTTTTTTTTTTGGATTTCTTTTCAATGACTGTACACTACAAAATGATTTACATTTCTATGTTTGTGAATTATGCTTTTGTGCAGGTTCCCATCAATTCAACATCCTCTGTGAATTTTCATTTATGTGACTTGGGAAATATCTTTTGAAGATATATTAATTTCTGAAAACTTTATATTGACACGGATAGACCTGCAGATTCCACAGTTGATCGGAACAAAAAGAAAGAACAACTGAAAAGTCTTGTAGACTTATTGGCTGATATGCTATAGGATTGGGAAAGAAGCAGTGGGAGGATTAACGATAGTTTAAGTGAAATAGTTAGGAAGATACAAACGTGGAAAATTATTAATAGTATCTAAAGCATAAAGTAAATTATTCGTCTCTGGTGTCAGTACGGAGCGAGACTAACGGCTTTGTCTTTCGTTTCAGATGGCAAATCTTGTTCTGTTGGTCCTGCTGTTTTTTCCTGGATTGGACGTAGCGATTGAAAATTACCAGAACGTCGTATTTATTGAACAGAACGAGATCTCACTGTCACGTGCAAGGTGGCTGGTGACATTTTCGATCAATCTGACACCATACGACGCTGCGTTCCAATCATTGAAGGGATGCATACAAAATGTCCAGTCGGGCGCAAAGGAAAATTTCCCACAGGAATTCCTTGGGGACGTCACATTCGAAACATTGATGAATCATGTAAATGATGAATTTAAGCAAATTGTAATAGAACGTGAAAGGCTGTTATTAAAATATAAAGATTATAGGTCTATGACTCGCAGAACTAAGCGGTCCGTGTTGCCCTTTGTAGGGAATGCTCTTAGTTACCTTTTTGGAGTAACATCGGAAGATGATCTACGTGTGATCAAAAGAGCATTGGGTAAGTTAGCAAATACACAGGAAAGGATACTACATATGACAGAGGATAGCATTTCCGTAATAAATGTTACGAGACATGAGGTATCTAATAATAGACACAAAATAAATGAAATTATTTCTAGCCTTAAAGGGATTGTAGGTTCCATGGCAAACGCAACACCGGGGTTGGATAAACGAGTATCCAGATTAGAGATCCTTACCCATAGATACTGGTTGTACAAGATTATAGTCGATAAATTAGGGAAATATTTCTTAGACGTCCGTATGGCTTTAAGCTATTTGGAACTGCAGCTCAACTTATTGTCGACTGGTCATTTGTCTCCTAGCATAATCGCTCCGCACGATTTAAGGGGATTGATGCATAAAATAGCTCAGACGCTCCCAGATAATTTCAAATTAGCAAGCGATCCAGATAAGGACATCTGGTATTATTATAAAACATTAAGTTGTAGGACACTTTTTGACTCAAAATCGATTGTGGTTGTGGTGGACGTCCCATTGGTGGATAGAGAACACTCCTATGTAGTATATAACATTTTGAATTTTCCTCTTCCGTTGCCCACACGATCAGATTCGAATCCAGAGGAAGTAGTTCAAGGAATAGAAGACATTGTACAAACTAAGGAACTACGAGTCACGGGTCCATTTTTTTAGACTAAATTAATATAGATGAAACCTCTAATCCTCCACAAGTAAATTGCATACGGATTAACGTTGGAATCAGGGTAATTTTCTTCATTTTCTATTGAACATTTCTCGGTCAGACTATGAATGATATGTACTGCAGATAATGGCCATTTTTCTGTGTTCAAACATAGTATGTTTGAAATTAAATTAAATTAAATGAAGTTACATGTGTAACAATAAACTCGAGCAGAAACACGCATGGTGTTGGTCAAAGGTCATTTACTCGATGTCAGTTTAGAAACTGGGGCGCGGTTACCGCCTATGATCATATGGTCGTGCATCGAGGCGTCTACGCTTATGGACAGAGTCGAGAAAGAAAATGAACATTTTTAAGAACTTTGCCCAATTCTGTGAAAATGGATATTAAAAAAAAAAAAAAAAAAAGAACAATGAAACATCGAGCTGGTAGAACAATTTTCACGATGGACACGAACATTGTTGGGTTGCCGATGTAGGCTCCCCTATATATTTTTTTGTTGTTTTTTTTTTTGTTTCGGCATGCACATGTTTTGTTGTTTTGGCGTGCACATGTTTTATACAATTGTCGGGCTTGTGTGGCATGGGGAGGAGTGTGAGGGTGTTGCGCTTAAAATGTTCTTAGGTGAACATTTTGGAAAATGGGAGGGCGAGGAATGTAATATAACAATCTGGCCCCACCCGAGGAAGGCTGATGCAAGCGAGGGTGTTTCCGGTCGTTGAAAGGAACGGATGTCGTTTGACCTTATTTCCGGCAGCAGCGGAAATAACTACAGAGGCAAACAGAACAGGTGTCTCTGAGAATTACGTGAAGTGCGTGGGCGAGGCAAAACCGGAAGAAAAAGTCCCGGTTCTGGAAGATTATAAAAAGACCTCGGCACACGGATTCGCCAGTAGAGGAGCAACAGAGATCGGCCGGTGAAGAGAGACACAACAGATAAGACTACACTCCCGTCAACCCATTAGAAGCGCGCTCTCTCAATTCTCTGTTCCCTATGCTACACGGTTCATCGTCATTAATAAAAATATAACTTTATATTTTTATATATATGCGTGTTTGTTGTTTGTCGATATATAACACTTCGCTGATTGGTTAATAAACCGAAGGCATGTGAGAACATGTCATATAGAACGTATTTAGATAAATTTTGCGCCACAAATTTCAACCTTCGTTTTGATTCACCTGACTTGCATAAAAGAAGAAAACCTACGACCAAATCCTCAGTGAGAATTCGAACGTCAACTGTGTGTCACTGAAATACACGCAACTACGATTTGTTGAATTTTGCCAAGTTAAGTAAGTTTTAATAAACTTACCAAAATTGCAACACACTTGAAGCTATAGGGAGATGATTAATGTTTATTTGATTCGGCCTTGTGTCATGCATAACCAAACTCCCTACAATTTACACATTTATTCATTTTTTTTTTTAATCATATCACCCCGAGCAAGGCGGTAACGCCACTGATGTGCAGGGGGCTACGTAAGAGTGAAAAGATTGGAAGAGAGAAAGCCGGAAACCACATCCTAAACATGGAACAAGGAATGAGCCTCTTCCCCTGTTCAATAGACAAGGGTGGAGTGTGAACCGGGCAATAGTTTAGTCTATCTATTCCAATTGAAAAGAAAAAAAGAAAAGAGTGAAAAGGTTGGAAGAAAGAAAGCTGGAAACCACATCCTAAACAAGGAACAAGGGATGAGCCTCTTCACCTGTTCAATAGACGAGGGTGGAGTGTGAACCGGGCGAATTATCAGAAGGCTTTCATCAGAAGGTTGGTTGTCAGCAGAAGGTTGCAGATTGTGGAATTTGTGTGGAAGAGTAGAATAATAAACATTTTTCATGTTAAAGTAAAAATTTATTAATAGAAAAGATAACATAAGTTGTAGTAGTTAATGTTCAGTGAGAGACATGTAATGAGTTAAGGGTATCAAGAGTTGAAGAAAATGTTCGTAGTAGTAATTTGTTGGAAAGAGTTTATGCGCACCTATGTATGAGCGTTTGTTTGATAGGAATGTCTTTGAATGGAGAAGAAGTAAAAGGAATCAGCACACGAGAAAGAAGGAGAAAGAGGACAATGTGCGACGCGACTTTATGTCCGGATCGACTTGAAGTTTCTCCCGTTACATTTTAGATGTGTGTCTCTCTCGCTACTTCCATCTCTGACTGACTGACGCTAATCGAAGTCATTTAAATTTTTCGCGCTGGATCGCGAATACCTTTTAGTCTTGCAAATCGCTCCCATTGGTCAGAAAACCAATTGAGATCTACTCGCAAAATCCGGTTTCGACTTTTTCTGTAAGCAGAAGGTCAATCCTTTTTCTAGGCGGCAAAACTAGGATTTCACACGTCATTGTGAAGTTTTGTAAAAGTGAAGAAGAAAGTTGATTTTAATTCTTAATTTCCTATCCGCCAAACACTATCTCGCTCGTACAATTGATATACTCACTCACTCACTCACTCACTCACTCACTCACTCACTCACTCACTCATTTATATTCATTTTCTGAAAGGAACAATCATTCAACATTTTCTACTTATACCTTTAAACTCACTTTCAAGCAACCTTTTTTCGACAAAGTGGTTTTTGTGTACATGATTTTTCATTGAACATAAAAGAGAGATAATTTATTTTTACATCAATTCATAAACAATTAATTTTAAAGTCACAATTACTTTCTCTAATCACTCTCTCGGTATATATTTTCAACTTCATTTCTTGTACATATTATTGTTTTGTTTTGTTGTTATCAAAATCCGAAATTTTCTTCGTTCATTATTTGTCAGTGTGTTTGTTGTTATTCACCTAAGCCATAAAATTTAAAATAAGTTGCATATTAGGCCATGTCCCTCTAAAATCTGTAATATTGATTGTGTCAGAATTATAACGCTATTCCTTGAACGTCAACCTATCGTTCAGTTACGAGTAGTAAGCGACAAGTCTACCCAATTTACTCTTCCGACGTAAAAACAAACATTTTACTCGCAGGTATAGGGAGACAAAGCCGCCCCAAACTTACGACTTCAAATTTTCTTCGGAGGATAATGAAATGGACTACGACATAATCATGAATAAATTCGAGAAATAGTGCAAATCCTTCACTTCTCGTCAAGACGAAGTTGAAATATTTAACGATTTCGTAAACAGACTAAAAACGTTGAATTTGTAGTAGTAGGGAGATGGTTGAATGTTTATTAAAGTAGCCTTGTGTGAAAAATAACCAAACTCCTTACAACTTAAGAATTTATCAGAGTCATCAAAATTATCATAATTATTAGAATTATCAGGAGGTTGAAATATGGAAAGATAAAATTCTTTGCTTGTATGTTAAAGTAGAATTTTATTAACAAAACAGAATAACATCAATTTGTAGGAGTTAAATGTTCAATGAGAAATAGTAGTAAGGAGTAAAGTGTTCATAATTCTAGTTGTAAGTAGCGAATGTGTTTATGTAGAAAGATTAACGGGTTACTAATAAAGCTTGTGTTCCTTTCCTTTTTTTATGGCCGGCGAGAAAGTGAAGAGGAAGGTGAAGCAATAAAGGAAATTGTATTTATCGGACGTTAATTTTTAGGAGTCAGTTGAAGTATGTTGTTGTTGTCGCCGTCGCCGTCGCCTTCTTCTTTGTTGACTGCGGGACTGTTGAGGATGGAGAAGAAGAGGCAAAAGAAAATAACATGAGTGAGGAAGGAGAACGAATGTGTGACGAGACTTTACGTCCGGGTCAGACTTGAAGTTTCTTTTGTCACATGTTGCTGGTGTATGCTATCGCTGCTTCAATTTCACTGACTGATTCTGACTTTCTTTATAGCCATTTAGCTTTTCACGCTGGATTACTAATTTTTCTCTTAGTTTTTCAAATCGTTTCCTTCCATTGGTTAGAAAATTAATTTAACATCCGGCTTCGTCTTTTTCTTTCAGTAAGGTGTCAATCTTTTTCCTATTTGTCAAAATTAGGATTGTACACGTAATTGTGAATTTTTATAAAAGTGAAGAAGAGAAGATAGTTGCTTTTAACTTCGTGTTCACTACAAATTACCACTGTGAACTCAACGAATTAAGAGACAGTTTAACCAGTCATCGGAACTACCTCCACCTTCAGAGATGCTCTTATAAGAAGCAGACGTAACCCTCGAAGTTGTAATAAAGGCAGGGCAAACTGCTAAGGCTACAAGACAGCAAGTAGGACTCCTACAAAGTCTGGGGAAGTCAATTTCACAAAAAGTTAAAAAGGCAACAAAAAAGGTTCCAAAGGAATCACCTCTCGCTAAAACAAGAACTTCCAGCTCCAATAAAGAAAAATAACAGAGTTTAAATTCTGCTCGCATTCTCAGTTTCGAAGAAATTGCCCCGCACACAACCAAGTCAGCATGCAACAAGTGCTCTTCAACAGACATGTTCAGGAAGTCATGCAGGACGACTCTGATTCAACTGTATCAGAGGCTGAACAAAATTTTGTAGATAGCATTACGACCAAAACACTGTCACCAACACACAAACGAAAGATTTATAAGGTGAACTCAACCTCAGAAGATAAGTAGATATTGGAGTAGATAGACTAAACTATCGCCCAGTTCACACTCCCCTCACGTCTATTGAACAGGTGAAGAGGCTCATCCCTTGTTCCCTGTTTAGGATGTGGTTTCCGGTTTTCTGTTTTCCAATCTTTTCACTCCTTTTTCTTTTTTCTTATCTTCAATTGGAGTAGATAGACTAAACTATCGCCCGGTTCACACTCCACCCACGTCTAATAAACAGGTTAAGAGGCTCATCCCTTGTTCCCTGTTTAGGATGTGGTTTCCGGTTTTCTGTTTTCCAATCTTTTCACTCCTTTTTCTTTTTTCTTTTTTTTCAATTGGAGTAGATAGACTAAACTATCGCCCGGTTCACACTCCACCCACGTCTAATAAACAGGTTAAGAGGCTCATCCCTTGTTCCCTGTTTAGGATGTGGTTTCCGGTTTTCTCTTTTCCAATCTTTTCACTCCTTTTTCTTTTTTCTTTTTTTCAATTGGAGTAGATAAACTAAACTATCGCCCGGTTCACACTCCACCCACGTCTAATAAACAGGTTAAGAGGCTCATCCCTTGTTCCCTGTTTAGGATGTGGTTTCCGGTTTTCTCTTTTCCAATCTTTTCACTCTTACGTAGCCCCCTGCACATCAGTGGCATTACCGCCTTGCTCGGGGTGATATGATTAAAAAAAAAAGCAGGTTGCAGTGAATGGCACAAGGCTAAAACTAAAATCGACTATGTTAATCAAATTGACATCTTTCCAAGGAAAGATTATCAATTTCTGGAAAATAAACCTGGACTAAAGCATGCCAGCACAAGGTTAAACTCTTGAACAGCACTTCCATCCAAGTACTAACTAGGAAAATGTGTGGTACAAATCCCGCACAAAAACAACGCATGTCCCATCCATTGTAGCAGACACCGATGCTTCTCCATTCCTCGGATTAAAAACTAGTTGTTATATATTGCCGTTGGATCTGGAAAAACAACGAGGAAAACGTATATATAAAAATATAATCTTATGTTGTTATTCTTCATCGGTGACGCTTGAGTGGAATAGGAGAACAACCGGAGAGAGTCGCGCACACGAAGAGGCCGTCAGGAATCGGAAGCCAGTGGGAGTTCCCTTTCTCTTCAGCCAAAAAAAAAAGAAACAGGCAAAAATTCCCTTTTTCGTATTGTCTCTCTGTTGACGTCATATACGTCTGGGTATATCTGTCAACTACCCTTGTTCCCGGTTGACGTTCATCGACGGATGTATCTGTAAATCATATTCTCGCAGCCATCGCCTTTCAAGCCAGTTGTCGATTATATATATATATATATATATATATATATATATATATATATATATATATATATATATATTAAAAAAGGATTAATTCAAAGATGTTGAATGGCCATTTCGATATGAAGATCCCCACGGGAATCCTTTTTTAATATATATATTTGCTCTGTAATTTTTTATTACATGGAGCTCTCTTCCTGTATCATTTTTAATATTAAAATAAAATTTTTAATATTAATTACGATCGGGTTTTTGGAATTTACCTTCCTGCTTTTTTCCCTTGGATTGAAGTATCTGAATTAATATATATATATATATATATATATATATATATATGCACTTGTTGGCATCATTCATAGTCGGATATATCTATCAACCACCCTTGTCTTTTGTTGACCGCACCCACGGTCGGGTGTACCCGTCAATTACTTCTGCCATTCATGATTATATATTACACAGTGCCAATATGAAGTGCATACAAAGAGCCTTCAGTATCTCAAAAAGAGAACCTGCTTTCCTCTCAAGATGTAAAATTATTGACATTACCAGGATATCATCACATAGCACTGGATCCAAAGGTAAAGATGTTTCTTCTTCTGGTCACATTTAAAGACGAATAATTTGTCAGACTGACAAACAATTTTATTTTTGGAAGGTCCTAATATTTATTCAGCCATCTCTATATATAGCAGTGAAACTAACGTTTCCTGGGGATTTCCGTTGAGGGTTTCAAGATGGCATCATGAAAATTGAAATAGGCCATCGGTGTCCTGACCATCAGCATATTCATCCTGGTTAGGTAACGCCAATAAGCAGCGGATCATGGTGCTCTGTTTAGTACATAAATGGTCGAGAGTTGAAACCTGTGTAAACTCACCACGCAAAATAGCATTTACCCTGAAAAAAAGAAACTAAAACAGTAGGTACAATGAATGACTCAGCTAGGCATAATCGTTCCTATACCTGAACCATCTGGGTCTCCTCTCTAGTAGCGATAAAAAATCCAATAGCACCCTACGAGTATGTTTGAACCCTCGAAATCTAAACAAGGAAATAGAAAGGTATCATTGTTGCCCACAGCAACTGCCATATTTCTGGAAATGACAGGCACACAATACCAAGCTGGATGCCTCAAATGCCCTCTGGCAAATTAATTTAAATGAAGGAAGCTTTAAACTCCTTACCTTCAACTCTCCTTGTGGTCGTTTCAGATACCTATGCATTCCATATGATATTCGCAGTGCCAGTGATGTATCTCAAGCCTATATTGCCAGTTGGAATGCACAGAAGGACATTATCATCTGCGCAGAAACACCTGAACTGCTCGAAAACAGAACAATTGAAGCTCTGCAGAAATAAAATTGAATCGATCTAAGAGTGAATTCTACCCGACTTGATTGACCTTTCTGGGACACACAATATCCAGTAAGGCAGTAGCACCAGATGCCAGAAAAATAAAACTATTATATCTGAATCAATAAGAAAAAAAATACAACGCTTTTTAGGTATACCTGGAGAAATTTCTCACAAACCTCTCAGCTAAAACGGCACTCCTATGTTTTCTTCCCGAGAAAGAAAAAGACACTATTTGGTCTTTTGACAAGCCTCAAAGAGATGCATTTCTATATCTGAAGGCAATGATTTTTCAGGGCCCAACATTAAAGTACTTTGATCCCAAACTTCCAATCAAACTATCATCTGATGCACCCACCCAAGGATTCAGAGCCCTGCTGAAACAGCTGCATTACGAAAAGTGACATCCAATATTTTATGCTATCAGATCCCTGACATTGACAGAAGCAAATTACTGTCCTCTAGAACTAGAAATACTCAATACTAGAAATTTCTCAAATGTATCGCCATTCCTTTTACCAGAAATCTCGTGTGAACTCAAAGTAAAAAAAAGTTTGTTTTTTTTCTTTTTACCAGAAATCACGTGTAAATATTTTAGATATAAATTACATGCATATGTAAGCTCTCAATAATGTTATTTCAACTTTTATGACATACAAAGTTGAATTAAAATGTATCAGAACTGTTGCTATGATAACAAAGCTAAACTACGCAGAGTAAAACCGCTTGGCACAGATTGACCTTGAATACTGTCAGGCATGCACACTAAGTTATATCGTTCTTGCTCACTTCCGTTTTTTTTTTATCAATGCTTGGAAGGAAAGTGTGTAGAATGTGATCGTCTGAGGTTCTATCAGCAGCCATAGCTTTGTGCAGCAGTTTCTGTCTAAGTAAAACGTTCCCCAGATCCAACAACCGCCATTTTCCCCAGATCTCACTCCTTCAAAAATTAATGACCATTTGAAAAAAAAAAAAGATTTCAAGACGTCGAGAAGACCCAAGAGAATGCGACACGACAGCTGTTCACTATCCAAAAAAAAAAAATAGCAGTTCCAGGAATGCTTCAATGGAAACGACACTAGATAAAGTGTGTGGCTTCAGAAGGGGACTACTTCGAAGGAGATTAAATGGTGAATTGATATGTGTTGTAGTTTTCTTTTTATAACACCGGTCCCTATACTTTTTGATCAGACAGAATACATTAAATAGTCACTTGAGTTAACAGCTATAATTTTGAAATAATTCATTATCTGTCCTCTTTTTAGTATCCTTCTTGTATCTTAGTAGCTTTATTGCTTTGGTTGGGGTGAAATGATTAAAAAATATTATTTATAGTGCTAAACTACAGTTCTAATTTAGACATTTGTTTAATAAGCACATTAATTTTGTTAACACGCAGTAACGTTGATTTTTCTCTTACATGTATAACCTCTTTGCCGGGACCGAATATAACCCCTCCTCATGTCTGGGTATATATCTCCTGTCGTGTTCAACGTATGAGGGTCAAGCAGCCCAGTTCTTAGAACTAACAGCCGCGCATATAATTTGATTATAGTGGGTGAAAGTTTGTTCAGAACCAAACACACTTTTTGGAAGAGCCGAATACAGAGAACTGATGCTCTCAGCGACACTCCGAAAGTTTTCAATTCAGAGTTGTCCTTCCTCTAGATCGCTCACTACACAAGGCTATAGGACCAAGTCTGTCCGGCTATTTACCTATAGCTTGGGCAAGATGGGCAAGAAAAAATGGATTCATATCTTTCCATAATCTGTTAGCATGTAAGTGAATATAATGAACCCGACTGGATCGCGACTCTCCGATTTTTCATTCTGATTATTATTTATTATTATTCATGACTCCATCGTTGCTCCTTATATATATATATATATATGTTTTCATGATCATTGCACTAAATATAATCTGTTACTTATACTGGGCTCCAAAGCCCGAATACCTGTCTGTATTTTGTGTCGTTCCAGGTGAGGTACACTTTGTTGAAGGTGGTTTGCGTTCGATGTAATAAATCACGACGTTTCAGCCGTTGATCCTTCCTGTCTTCCTCAGGTGTATATCAATCTATTAGACTATATTATTCAGACTATTGTCCTCATCTTCGTTGCCATTTCCACGACGTTTAGGCCGTTGTACGCTCCAGCCTTCTTCAGGTGCTAGGAATTTTGAACCGAACACTTTATTACGATCACTGAAGTATGTCATTCTCATTCTTTGTGCGAAGCCGTTTCTGGTAGTCATGCGTTATCTCCCTTTAGCCCAACTCTCTTGAAGTCACAACTCTTTGGGGAAAGTCACTGGAACTAACCAACGCCTATATCCACTAATATCCAGTTATATGGAGTGCCAGAGAAAATCATTAGTGTCAAAAATTGCAATTAGAGCTCTGATAAAAATACTAGAGAAAACCATCAACATCAAGAATTGCAATATGAACTCTGGTAAAAAAATACTAGAGAAAACCATTAACATCAAAAAATTACAATATGAACTCTGATAAAAAAAAAAGGTTACTGAAACATTAGGTTTATAAGCCCCAGAAATTCAATCAGTAAATATAGGCATTTTTTCATTAAAATCTGACTAAATCAACCTTCTCAGTATAACTGAACATTTTTAAAAAATACCTTAAAACTCCACCTTTTTGGCATTAAATAACCCTCAGAGGTTGATATGCCGTTAAACAAAACTCAAACTATTTTCGCTGGACAAAAATAATTCCAGACGTAAACGAATTGGAAAATTTCAATGAGAACAAAATCAAGGTTCAAATGTATGATAAGATAGAAGTTACGAAAACAAGTCCTGTAATTGGTGGGCTAGTAAAGTGATATGGTTTATATTTTTGCATGACAAAGATAATTCCAGAGAAATGGAAAGGAATCAGATAATTATAATCATATAGTATTGAGAGATCGAGGCCTTGCCCGGCAAATTCCTGCATCAGTGCCTCTGGAATCCACGTTCGTTTCTACAAGATCTCGTGATTCTGAAGAACTTTGAACCCAGCTTCTCCAGAATTTTTGATGAGGCCCAGTGTCACTATAAAGATTAATGCAGGAAGCGTAATTTTCTGTTGTACCAAGAACTACATAAACGAATTGAAAATTGACTCAATGATTCTTCCATTTTTGTCTTTCGTTGGGAAGATATTTCCTCTCTTAATATAGCCTCCGATACGGTTCGACCCATCGCTTCGATTCCTACGATTTTCGATCTTCCACTACTCTGAACTCAAGAACACAATGTGGGTAGAGTGAATATGGATTGAAGCGGCCAGCGACCAACAGCCAGCTTGAACCAGCGTCAGTGTTTACCAGCGGAAGGATAACCCGTCTGGGAGGATTATATTAATTGGTGATCGAGACGAAAGATTTGATCTTCAGTTGCCGGCTAAGTGCTCAATGCAACCAAGCCAAGAAAATGAGAAGAAAAGGAAAAAGAGTAGAAAGAGCACGATTCGTTATTAATGTTATTGTTATTATTTTAAAAGTGTTACCTTGTTTAAATGTATAATCGTCAAGGTTGTGTTATTTTTGTTGTTGTTTTTTTGATAAACGTTCTTTTAAGAGAAGTGTATTTTTATGTTGGCCAGACAGTTTGTGTGAAATTTGTTACAAATGTATATCTTTTTCGGTTCAGCGGTAACACCCGCCACAATTCGAAGGATCCATTTCCAGTTTATGAAAATTATTTTTTCGTATATATTGACCGATGAGAGACGTGGTTTCAAACTCTAATAACATCCCGAATAGTGGAGCGGAAACGAGCATAAATTTTCTATACAAATGAAGCTCAGCTCAGAAGATGCGAGAAGGCCTTTTGACAGCAAGAAAAGAAAGCAGGTCAACATCAAAGGCATTGGCATCAAGAGAACATTAAGAAGGTTTTGTTACCATCAAGACACATGGAGACTAGAGAAATTGGAAGTTCCAGTGAAAATTCTCCTGAGGTTGGACAGTCTAAAACGAAAGTATTTCTGAGAAATTCTCTCTGGAATGAACTGTGAAAAAGGACTAAAAAAAGTTACTGTGTCCCAGAGACGCCCGTGAGGCAATTTTTAAGTAGGTATTTTCGTTTTTTTCTTAAAGTCAGTGCACCTTTGTTTTTGTTTATTGTTGTTTTTAGTATTTTTTTGTTTTGTTTTTGTTATTTTTTTTTTTTTGGGGGGGGGGGGGGTACTACCTTACTGTTTTCTCTTTTCGTCATTTGTAAAAATCCTTGTCTTTTCCCAAGTAGTAATTTTCCTCATTTTTTGCTGGTGACCCTTTATCATAAATTGTTATGCTGCTTTATTAGGCACAAAGATAAAAAATTTTATGCAAATTTCCTTTGGAGCTTTTTTTTTTTTTTATTAGTATTTTTTCATAAATGTAAACCGTACATAAATGTTTTTCCTTTTTAAATGTTTACGTAGTGGTTGTCTTGTATTCTATAATTTTGCGTCTATTAATATGTTTTGCTATTTCTACTCAGTTTTTGATTCAATTTTTTTTTCTCTCATTTATGGGATACGTTTTAAATTGAAAGTAATTAGGCCATTTGCATTGTTTTCAAACATTTATGAGACAGAAATGATTCCTGAGAGAAAAAAAAAGGCCCAAACATTATAACTCTCGTGTTTATATAAGTTTTCTCAAAATTATTTCCATTAAAAATAGTCATCCATTTGAGAAAAATAGTTTCTCTTCAAGGTTCATTCACAAATGTATCAACAAACATAACTTCTGTAAAAAGAGTGACAAATTTCACATGGGTTCTTTCAAGGGTGCACTGTAATATGAACCCCCAAATGTGACGTATGTGAAAAGAAGTGTCACACACATCAGAATCATATGTTTCCTCTTCAGTGTATATGTTGCGAATTCTTGTTAGAAACCACACAATATAATAATAACAAAAAACAGATATGAGATGAAAAATATAAGTATATTGAACAAACTACAACCTGTACACAGTTAGTAGATTCAGGAATACTAGGAATACTTGTTAGTAGGAGTCAAATATATACAATCTTGTAGATAAGAAGTAAGTCCGAGTAATAAGTCTATATTTTTACTGACCAACTAGCGGCGGTTCAACTACTCACCTGCTCTGACAATCACACCGTGAGAGGCACTGCCGTTCTCCGTATAGGCAGGATTATTTGTATACCTTAGACAAGTTCATTTATTGTGCAATAAAAGGGTGATCCCCAACCGTATATTTCAATATGCTTATTTGATTTATCAATGAAGAAAATGTCATACATTTTACACTGCTGTTTGTATCCCGTTTGTTTGCATGCCTCTTTAAATTTGATTTCCTCGAAAAGGAATTCCTTGACAAGAATATGATTTTTCTAGTATGTCTTTGCATATGCCTCACTAAATCTGAATTGTATAAAAACGAACAACTACATACGTCACAATAATATGGTTTCTCTCCTCTGTGTGTTTGCATATGTGCCACTAAATATGATCTACTTAAAATATAAAGAGTCACACACGCCACATTTTGGTTTTTCTGAATTATGCGTTCGAATATATCTTACCAAATCTTAATTGTATAAAAACGAAAACCTATATACTTCGCAAGAACATGGTTTCTCTCCAGTGTGTGCTTGCATGTGTGCCACTGAGTGTGACCTTCTTGAAAATGAAAATTTACACACTTCACAAGTTTTTCTCCAGTATGTGTTCACATATGCCGGACTAAATGTATATTCCTTGAAAAAGAAATGTCACACACTTCCCAATAATATGGTCTTTCTCCAATGTATGTGCGCACATATCTGAATTACATGAAAGGAAAAGCCGCGCATTTCATAATATTTTTTTAAGTTTTTTTTTTTTAATGGGAGTTATGGAAGTACTTTTTGAGAGTTGCATTATATCTTGCTATTTGGTTAATTAGAGAAAACTAAACTTTAAAAATGCACAGATTTTTCACTTTCAGGGGCAGAGATGTAAATGTCTCCTAGTTTTAAAATGCAAGAGATGTGACTACATAGCTTTTTTCCTTTCCTCTGGTACGTATTTAAATAAACATATACCGGAGAATTAAAGAAAGCATGTCCAACAATAATACCAGGTACGGTCATTGAATCTTCGCTGACGATCAAAGTCTTCTCAACCAGCCACTTTTGACAGTGGACTAACAACTTAAAAGTTTTTCTTTTGCTTTTATTTTTTCTTTTTATTTTATTTATTTATTTTTTTCATCTACAGATTTGACTGTGGATCTCAAAGACTTTAACTCAACTAAAGACTATTTTTACTCCTATTTTACTTTTTAAATTCACATACATATTTGTAAATATAATTGTTTTATTAAATAAGCTCTTCCCAGTTTTGTTTATTTTTATTTTACTATTTGAAATTCAGACGTTCAGATTTTTAATATGAAAAATCTAAATGACAGAATTTGTTTATGCTCTTTCCCAAAACATATGTATAAATATAAACAAATACAATTAAATATAAAAATAATACATATAAACAAAAATAAAAATAATTCAAATTAAAAGAAGGCATTTGTACTTTCTTTTAAAAATATGATCTCTCTCTCTCTCTCTCTCTCTCTCTCTCTCTCTCTCTCTCTCTCTCTCTCTAAACTTCTCTTTCTATACTTCTCTCTGAACTAACGAGAAGAAAACCCTCAAATAAGAAAGGAAAAAGAAGAAAAGACTGAATCCGCCCGAAAATCGCCGGAAGTTTGCAGATGCAGAACCTACATAAAATACCAAAACCTGGGGAGGCTCCACACTTAATTACTGTTATTTTTTTTTTATGAAAAAGAAAAGAACGCTGGAAAAAAGTTATTTTGGTCAATCAAAAAAATTCACACAAACAGATTTTTGATGTTAACCGAATCAATGTATGCACCAAATCCTCGGAGCCTGATCAAAATGTATATAAGTTGACACTTTTTAGTTTGAAAGAAGAGACGGTGCGAGTAACGAACGGACACTCTACCCCAGAGAAACCACCCATGCGTAACGCGTAAAGAAGTAATTAAGATATTATCTACTAGTTATATTTCCGCCCTGCTTGACATTGAGCTATTTCTAAGATTACTACTATCCTTATCATGGTCTGACTTCTTACTACCACTAAAGGACATTCTCCAGACTGCTACCAATAGTCGCCTTATCAAGAAACTTTTTGCTACGCCGAATACCAAAGGACTTAACTTCCGGGTAACACTCTCTTCAAAATCGAGCGAACCGATGAAAAAGACAGAAAGAAATTCGCGAGCATATTTGCAATTTCCTTTGGATCAATGAAAACCTTGTTTTCGCAGTAATTAGCCATTGTGCATAAAAAAGAAAGAAAAGAAAATATCGAGCCCACGCGAAATTCCTTTTGATATTAAATAAGAAACAAACAAATCAACAAGAAAAGTGTGTCTTAAATCATGTGAAAAGTTTTTCTTTTTACGCATCAAGCGTTTATTTTCGCCAGTGTCACATTACTCGCTAATTAAATTATCGACCTTAAGAAGCACTTAGCACTCCAAAGAACTTTATTTCAATAATCTTAGAAAGCTAAGTATTTTAAACTTTCTTCGTCTACTTTTGAATGTGTGCAACCATACTTCCTTTTTGTGAATAATGAACTTTCTTACCTTTATTTTAAGCATCTTAATATTATTCTGTCAGATCATTTAATCTGTTGTATGAACATTTCCTCTTCATGTCATTTGTTGACACAACGGACTTTTAAAATTTCTGAATTATTTTCCTGAAACGAGCTACTGAAACACGCATGCGAATTCGGAAATTAATTCCTTATCTTCGTGTCTTGATAAAAATTGCCAGTATGTTCCTCGTCATTATCTGCTTCCATTAAATTTCTTGGCGTGGGTAAATCAATTATTCATTTTAACACCGAAGTCTCACACCACTTAGACTCACTCTTCACTTTAAAGAAAATAAATAAAAATATATTATTTATTTTAAACCCTTGAGTCAGTTCATTTTAAATCGCTGAAAAAACAGCATAGTATGAATTTTAAAAAAAAGGCTTAAACTTAATAAAAATGAACTTTTTCCATCAAAATGTTTGTTATTATTAAGAGGAAAGATAAAAGTATTTTTAATTATTTTTTTTAACATATTCAAAATTTTGGTAAAAAATCTTGTTTTGATTTTAGTTAGCGGTTAACCAAATCGTTACGAGAGTGTAGCGGACTGACTGGCAGTTCATCACATTAATTTAAATTTGGATTAGAAAACATCACATAAGACTCATGCAAAAGAATAACCAACGACGGATGTAAGAAAAATACATGTATTAACAAATTTACAATCAATCAATGTTGATAGAGAAAAGCTTGCATTTAAGTTTGAACAGTTAGAAAAATCAAGAGTTGCCTCTCTTTGACTGTAAATTGAAAGTTCAATTAAAACTGAGTAAATGTTCAAGAAATTGTTCTTAAGATTGTGCTTAAAACTTGTTGAAAGGTTTGTCGTTGAAAGAAAGTTCTAGAGAAAGTTTAAAAGTGTGTCAGCATGCGTGTATGTAAATTAGTGATTTGTAAGTGAGATTGGCGCATATTCAACTGACAAGGGTTCGTTTGGCAGCTGAATTCTCACTACAGAGCTGAGAAAAGATGCTCCTTAAATAGTTGTTAGTTGACTCACACTCACTGCGTCGGAAAACTCGGTTTTCACGTGCGAACGAATTGATTGGTTAAAAATCAACCAATCAGCGAGCGTACTTTGGGAAGACTGGAAAGGTCTATTTGATCCAATTTTCTCCCAAAAGTGAACAAAATCGGCTACTTGAAAATAACGTGATTTGTAAATTGCCGCATAGCTGCGATTTTTAAATTTTCTCACACTGGTGATGTATTAACCAATCATTGCTTGGCAAAGTTGGTGTGGTGTGTGTGGATGCATGTGAGTGTGTGGGTGCATACGTAAGAAGGTTCGCACAGCGTTAACAATGGAAAACGTAATACATCACTCAGTTTTTTGTTTTCTTTTTTCCGGTGACGAACACATTAATTTGGAAATTCTTGTAAAAATCAAATAATAGTCAGATTTTAATGACACATTCAGGACTTATTCACAAATGAATTAAATTGTTTTTAAATCTTCCTAAAATACATTTGTTTCTACATCTGTTAACCCACCTCCATGTACATGAAAAAAATAATGTCACTGATGTATTTCTTTGCAAGATTTGTAAAACCAAGAATTAACTTTTATTTACAAATGCGTCGATCGCTCAAAAATAACCGAAAAATTTTTTAAAAAAACGAAAAATTCTAGATTCAAATCAATATAGTTTCTGTTTTAAATACACCAGAGAGTATTTTGCTTACTAGAAATAGTAAATTAAATTATTTGGCTTTCAATTAAGATTAAAATAAAAGTTTCAAGAAAACTTCTTTATTTTTAAAAATTCAATTAAAAAGTTAGTTATCGAAAATGAGTCCTATGTTGCCAATAAGGATCACCAATACCAACACTCCTATCCATACCGGTGACCTCCAAACGTACATTTTTTTTTTTTTTTTTTACCACATAATCTTTTCAGAAGACCTATAATTTTTATTTGAAATACACAACTCAGACTATTTTGCTTACTGGAAATAATTTAAATCCTTTAACATTCAATTAATGAAAGCTTAAAAAAAAAAGCTTTTTAGAAAAATAAAAAATTCATTTTAAACAGAAAAGGGTATGGAAAATTTAGTGGAGGTACCTTTTTGCTCTCACAAATTCTCACACATCTTTAATGCTTAAAAATAATGAATTGTAAAAAGAAATCCATGATGAGTAAAAATTAAGACGAGGTAATTTTATAGTTAGTTACAGAAAACAGTCAGTTAGTTAAGTGCCATACGCTAAACACGCTTTGGGCGATCATGTCTCGAAAGAGACATGACTGACTGGGCAGAAGATTATCCCGCACTAGGTTGCCATTGCTTTCTGCGGTAGACTGGTTGCCGGCCAAGGCTATAGAACCCAATCTGTCCTGTTATTTAACCCATAACTGGAGGAAAGACGGATTAATACCTTCCCCAAGGGTATTTGCGCGTAAGTGAATGCAATGATGTGCGTTGTGGTGCATTGGATATCGGCTCGGAACGAGAATCGGGGAGCCGAGTTCGAATTCCAGCTGAATTCATTGCATTCACTTATGCGCAAATACCCAGTTGGGAAAGGTATTTTTAATCCGTCTATTCCTTCCAGTCCAGTTATGGGTTGAACACTAACAGGACAGATTGGGTCCTATAGCCTTGGTCGGCAACCAATATACCGCAGAAAGCAATGGCAACTTACTGCGTGATAATCTTCTGCCCAGTCAGTCATATGTCTCTTTCGAGACATGATCGCCCAAGTGTGTATCACGTATGGCACTTTTAACTGACTGACTGACAGAAAACATGAAAAAAAAATTTTTAATTGGTCAGCTGATGATATTCCTTTAAAAAATTTATTTTTATTTTTCTCTGTCGAAAGGAAAATGTATTCCAGCTGCTGGAGTGGAAAAAATCGTACCTAACCAAAATATAACAAACTGAATGTTTTTACATCTTGCAGCTTGCTGGAAGGAAAATGCACAACTTATTGTGGCTTCTTGCCTTCGAGACCTAGTCTTGTGTCAATTATTGACAGGTGTGTTGTATTTGTATATTAATACGCGTGTTTGAAAACATATGACTTGTATCTATGAAGAAAACTCTAGAATAAACATACTTGCTAGTGAAATCAACAATGTTCATTATCTTTCAACTTTAAACCTTAACCACACACAATTCCTAACATTAATATTTTTGTTTCGTTTCGTGTTTAGCAATCTAACTTTTCATAAAAATTTAACCACCAATGCGCATGCTCTATGTTCAAGCCGGAAGTTGTTTCAGGGGGGAACCACCCAAAAATTCACACGGAAGAAGTGGAGAAAATAATAAACAAGACGACGGATTCCCTTAGTAAAACCCCAATTTTTTTTTTTACGAACAGAGGAAATTCAGAAGGGGCTCATGGTGTTTCTTTGGAAAAAGGTGCCCTGGACTTAAAGAAAATCGGGCACGGCTAAATTTACAATATAAATTTTTCCCTCTTCCCCAGGGAGGTATTTAGTATTTTTTTTAAGTTTTATTTTCCTTTGCTAAAAATTTTAAAGATACTTTTTTTTGTTTTAAAAGCGCAAAAAATCACCGCTAAAAAGAAAATGAATGACGATCATTAATAATAGCTTAAAATTTCGCATTTATTTTGTTTTTATTTCCTAAAAAAATTATTCGAGATTCTATTCTTGTAATTGTTGTTACTTTGTTTTAAAGAAAAATATAGTTCAAAGTTTTTTGCCAACTGAAAACAATTTTCATACCACAGTATTTTCCATTCAAAATACACGCTCAACATTTCTATAAATTTTCCATTGTAATTTTATAGCTCGGTAATTTTTTGTACTCAGTTTGTGTTTTTATGGTAACAAAAAATAACAGTAAACAAACACTAATTTTTGCATTATTTTCATGTACACAAAGATTGGAAGGTACGATATAGACAACAGAAATATCTTTATGATGTGTTACCTTTTCTGAAAACGGAGACCTTTTACAACAAAGAAACCTAACAAGCACTTGTTATCTCGTCACTAATTGCACATTGTGTGTAAGAAAAAAATTAATTACTGGTTTCATGAAAGTAACTTTTGTAAAAATCTGTTTAAAATACAGCAAACATGTCGATTTTCTTTTCTTTTTTTTTCTTTTTACTTAACAAACACGAACACTAAAAAACTTACATAGCATGACAATAACATTTTAGATCATTTATTTTATTTTTACATATAATAAATGTAACTAACAATGTTATTGTTTGTAGAAAACATAGTTTTTTGTAATTAAACAGACAGAAGGACAGACACGGAATTTTATTTCTCCCTAGTCTTAAATCTACTAGTTTTATTTTTAAGTGTTACTGTTAGTGTTGTTTAATAATAGGGTGTGTAATGATTAGAGATTTTTGTACACGGTGCACAATACAATTTCATTTATTTTTAAATTTTAATTCTTAAATAAATAACTCAGAACTGAGGATCGTCATTCAACCGCACAAATAAGCTGTTTCAATTTTGCAAAAGGTAAGAGTTTGTGAAAATTTAAATGCTTTAAATTTTAAAGTTTAAAACTTCAATTAACTTAACACAGCCGATATCAACCTAAAATTACTAAGAACAAGTACCTTTATCAGATAAAGTTTATCTCTAACAAGATCCAACGGTTGTTTATACGATTTTTTTAACTATGTAGGACACTTACACTTAGTGTATAATTACTTTTAGACATTATAGAAATTAGTTCCAACAACGGTGTACTGTTGTACATTGAATAAAGAACGTAATGAAAAGAATCTTTTCATTACGTTCTTTCAAAAGATTCTTCACTCCTTCATTCAAGAAGTGAATTCTCCTAGATCCCAACTCATCTACACGCTAAAGTTGTGTTTTTTTTTCTGAAAAAAAAAATTATTCATTTGTTTAGTCAAATAAATTCATTTTTATGTGTCCACAGTAACTAACACGCACAAGAAAATATGTTTTGTTTTTTTTATAATTAAATACGTTTTTACGGTTTGTGTTATATAATGTGTTAAAAAAATAATAATACACCTTAGTTGGCTTTGTTTGATGAATTATGCCCGACATTTCTCGTCATTCAAGATCTGCAGGTAACAGTAACAATAACAACACAAATAACGGTCAGAACAACAGCAACATAAACTTCAGTTCAAGCCATTATCAGTGGGGTCATTATAATTCCATTCGTAGCCAAAATAACGGTGCAGTCAGAACAAACTCTCCATCATCATCAAATTCTCCCATCATCATCAATTCCAACAACACAGTTGGTACTTCCAATGCAATTATCATTGGACCTTTCAGTCTAAGCACTGTGACTTCATCTGAATCCCCACCACCATATTGCTCCAGTTTAATCACTTCTGAGTCTAGAATTTCTACTTTCCTAACACATTCATTACGTACTAACAGCATTACCACAACTCCTGTTTCTTCTTCGACAACTGCACACAATTGCTACATCCCTAACAGTGATCTTGTCTTCAGCAGTAGACAGGCAATCCATTTAACTCAGTACGCTGTCCAATCTTATCCTTATTCATTGACATCATATTCTAGTGCTATTGACCCTTTATTGATCTTGACTCCTCAATCCCATATTTCTGGCGTCTTACCATTTAGGTGCCTACCAGCAGCTTCTACATTCTTCAGTGGGAGTCCAACTCCGTCCATTGCAGTCTTACAGAGGGTGAGTTCTGGCACTGGTCAGCAACATCGCCACCATCAGAGCAGGAGCCAAACCAGCAACAGAAGCAGCAACCACTTGCTCAACAGCAGCATCCTCAGTACTATCTTTCATAGTCAACCCCCAACTGTCATCATTGGTAACTCATCTTCTTCTGTCACCGCCTCCGAGGCTGGTGGAACGGCGAGCTCCTCGTCTACAAGTAGCACCACAGCAACTGCCCTCAACAGCACATTGAGTGGTGCTCACTCATCTTCAACAATGTCCTCCACCTCATCATTATTCTCTGCAAGCCATCACGGTTATCACCAGCTTCATTCCACATCCTCTGCTGTTGCCGCTGCCAGCGGTGGGGCTGGTCCTTTCTCGTCAACCACCTCTGCTGCAGCATTTGTGTCTTCTGGTCACCATCACCACCATCATCACCATCGGCGCCTTATGAAGCAACGAGAACGAAATCTCCTGTCTGCTGTAGTCAGCATGTTGGTTATTGTTGTCCTTTGCACAGCTCTTGTCGAGCCCAACTGGATTGCTGTATCAGGTGGTGGGTGCAAAGAAAAGCACCTGGGTGTATATCAGTTTTTCTATCCCGGTTATTTCATTGACCAACATTCAGCCGCAGTGGCCAACATAAATGGTGGCATGAGAGCGGCAGGGGAGGTACTGGTACCTGGTGATGATGGTCGACCCAGTGTGGAAGTGAATGGAAAGGTGGTGGTAGCCTTTGGCTATAAGTACGGTCCAAGTTCTGATGAAGGTGAGTTCTATATCCTTTCTTCTTAGACCAGAATTTATACAATTAAAATGATAAGTATCAAAATAACTTTTGATATTTTTTTTAAACTATTACTTTGTGTCCAAAAACTTTAAGTGTAAAAGATAAGAAAAACTGGTAAAAGCCTTTCCATTAGTAATAATTATTTGACTAACAAAAAATTAATTGTACTATTTATTTAGTGTTTGACATAAGAGGTGTTTATAAGCATAAATATTAATAACAAATCTAAGCAAAGGTTTTTGTTTATTCATCTAAAATTGAAAGCATATTGTTCTGTTCTTGTTTTTGTTTTTTCACCCCAAGTAAAGGAATAAAACAACTAATATGCAAGCAATATGAAATAATATGAGAATAGAAAACATTAAGGAAAGAGAACAATAAAAGAACTGGAATTAAGAAGATAAAGGCTAACAATTGACATTGCATTTAAATCTTTGAAGATAAAGTTGACTGAAAAGCAAGAAGCAGGAAGAGAGTTCTGCAAGTGAGAAGTACAAAAGCAGAAAGTGCTAACATAGACTTTATTGTAGTATCTAACCATTTCTAAGATAAAATAATGAAACATTACCACAATCCCATACGGCACTTAAATTCATGAAGTTTAGTTACCAAACAGAACAATTACTATGAAAAGATAATAGGGAAAGTATGTTAAGGTGGTGTTAAAGTGACTAAGGCTGAGATTCCAGGTCAGGAATAATAATATTGCAGATTTTTCTTTGTATTTTATCATAAATATCTAAATGCATAGTAAAAACACCAGATCAGACATAACAGCAATATTAAAAACATGGACAAATGGTAAGCCTTATAAACATGTAAGATGGATTCTGGCAGGAAAAAATGTTTCTACTTGCTATTAGTACATTGAAGAAGATTATTTTTCTACTCTGTACCTCTAGGTGACAAAAAATAAAATAAAATAAAGTGACATTAAATTAATAGAAAAGGTATTAGCATGTTTCTGGTTGGATTTATGTAGAAATATTGGTTCCCGTATGACCACTGAAGTTAAGCAGTGTTGAACATGGTTATTACTTAGCTAGGTGACCACTTGGGAATACTAGATGCTGTAAACTTGGATGTGTGAGTGGTGTAATAGATAATGGCTCAGGATTGTTAATCAGAGAACCAAGTTCCAATTTCAGTTAGGTTCATTATATTCACTTATATGCAAATACCATTGGGAAAGGTATGAATCCATCTCTTCTCTCTCTAGCTATGGATTAATTAAAACTTGTATCACTAAGTTATTATCTCAGAAAATATTCTTACAATTTAGAAATATTTTCTGGTTAGCATTTTCATCATCTCTCTCTCTCTAACATCAGGAAATTAAACCCTTTTTTATCCACTTTTGTTAAAATTTTTGAGTTGAAAATGTATCATTATTATATTCCTTAATATTCAGACCAACATGCTCATCTTGGTTGCTTTAGACCACGGTTTCTCAATTTTTTTTTTTTTTTTTGCTTCATCACCCACCTGTACAGTAAATATTCAAAAGCATACCAAAATTGTTTGGTAAAAGTTTGTTACTAGTTCATAATCTAATTTTATGATTTAGTAAAAAATACCAAAATGAGATAACAAGTAACACTGACATGCAACTAGACTGCTGCTACTACTAAACAAAAACAAACTAGGAAACTAATTATTATATAATTTAGTTTTAGGGTTAGCATTGCAAGTGTTGACAAAAAATTGATTTCTGTTCATAATTATAAAATTAAAAATATATACATTAGTAGCAAATAATAAAAATTCAGGAAATATTTTTTGTTCTTCTTGGTTTTAGTTATCTGACTACTTGAATGTTAACGACCCTTCTCAAAACTATAGAAAATACAAAAATATTCTTTGTTTGCAAGGATAATTATATCTTATCTAGGAGTGTAACCCAGTTCTTCCCATTTAGCCTCTTGTTTTATTTTTATGCAGATTCTTTGCATATCACCTTTGAATACTTTTGTGGGTAGCATATGTTGAAATAAGTTTTTAATACTCAAAATTCTATATCACCCACCAAAATTTCCAATCACCCATCATTTTTTGTTTTTATTTTTCAATTGTGAAAAGTAATCCATGAAGATTAAAATTAAGAAAATGAAATTGTTACTGAAGACATGAAAATAAAAGAAGATTTTTTAAATTAGTCATTATAAGATGGGTGCAGCTGAAAGAAAAATGTATTTTAGCTGCCAGAGGGGAAAAAAACAAACTTTTCTAATGATATACATTAGAATTTTGAACCGAACCCTTCATTTAGATGCAGATTGTTCTAGTTCTGCATACCATACCTTTTCTGGATATCTCAGTTTCAATTATTTCTCTTCAATAATTCAACTTTCTATGTTCAAATTGACCTCACAACTCTTTGTGTTAAGAAACTTGATTACTTCAAGCAATACTTTTACCTATTGGGCCATGTGTGTTCATCTTGTCACATTCACAACTTTTTGGCCATTGTATACACTGGCCTTCTTCAGATGATATTTTTTTGAATTTCAAACTGGACCCTGAATAGTTAATCTGTATATTCTAAAAATATCACCTGAAGAAAGCCAGAGTTGTACAAAAGTCAAAACATTGTGAATATAACAATAAAGATGAGGACAACAGTCCAAAGGATGTAAATAGTATAGTTACAATACCCCATCTCAGAAAGTATATGTACATGTATCTATGTGGTAAATTCTAGCAAGGACAAACCTGCTTGTGAAATCAACAAATTTCATTATCATTACTTTAAGTACAGCAACCAAGACCAATGTGCTTGTTGAAATAGTCATCCCTTTTCCCTCTTGTCTGAAATAATTTATCTGGTGAAATATTAATTGGATATTTATAATTCATTTATCAAATATAATGCATAGCATTTATTTTAAAATTTGAACCATTTTATTTGATTGAATTGTGCATTAACATAGATAATTAATAATCTTAAAAACATTTTTTGTAATTAAGCTGATTGATCTTATTAACAACAAACAATTTTTTTATGACTATATAATTTTTTTATGACATTTTAGATCAAGACTAATCTTATTTTGCTTTGTTCCATGTTTCAGTGTTGGTAGACTGTATCACTATGAAGGGTGTGTGGCTTATGAAGTCCATAATTGTCTTCACATTTTTGGCTATTATCTGTAGTGTATGTTCTTTCTTCCTTGATCTGCTGGGGCCAACGCAGAAAGCACTCAAGTTAATACATAGAAATGCCATTCCTAGTATCACCACAGGTAAGGCTTGTTTTTGTAATCAACTCGTTCGGTATCAGTTGCCTTGCTGGCAACAAGATAATCAAATTTCAAATCTAATTGTTTATCCATCTAACATACATTTATTAGTATATTTGGTTTAAATTCAGGATCATAAAACTGACTTCAAAGAGCCGGCTTGTACTTTTTCCTGTTACTCAGAGGTTGTTGCCAGACATACAGTGAAATTAGCCTTTAATTTTCTATACAGATGCTGTATAGAAAACTCTGGTTCTGCTCTGTGATGATGAAACAAGTTTTCTCTAGTGATGATGTTTAGTATGCTTATACTCTCAAGAAGGCTCCTTGCTAAGAACATCTATTAGGACTGTGGCTCATATGAGACATCAAGTGGAACTCATTTACAAACCATTGCTAAAGATAGTTTTCTAGATCACTATTGAAATAATTGGCTCTTCCTGCCATGCCCTGTCTCTATAAACCAGGGAATGGTATGAATCCATTACCTCCTCCCAGTTATGGATTAAATAGTCAGATTTGCATCTGGATAAATCATTATTTTCAAAAAATTGATAATGCAGTATTCACTTGCAAAAATAAAAAAAAAATAAAAAGAATTATTCTTACAATCCAAAATATCTTTTGTCTTTTAATTTCTCACAAAGAGTTGATAAGCCATAAAAATTAAGTCAAATCATACTACCTCTATATGAGCCAGAACAGACCAAAAATAAAGTATTGCTGTCACATCTGGACCAAAGCAGCCCAATTCTCACTCTCTTGCCTCACTCGATTTCAAAAGTGTTTGCACAGCCTGTAGGCTGATGAATTCTTTTCAGCCCGTCAGCCCATTTTCCACGGACTGAAAAAAAAATGTAGCATCTTGTTAATCTGCTGAAATTTTCATGGAAAATGTTCATGTGAGCTACATTGCTTGGTTGTATGACCTGCCATGAAGTCAATTCCTCCTCATTCTCTTCATATTCCATTGGTAAAGAATGTTCCACTTGGATAGCTTTCTCTCTAGAACTGTTGCAATGTGAAACACACTCTCAAGGCGATTCTTCCCTGACCACTACAACCTTAATATCTTCTATTTGAGGATTAGTCATTATCTAACCTCCATAATATGTAACTTTTGCTCTCTATATATGCCCTTACAACATCCCCATTCATTAACTTACTACCTTAAGTGGCACTTAAGGTAGTAAGTTAATTGGGTGAACAATAATGGAAATAAAAATTTCATTCCAATTGTGTGTTTGCAGGGGCATATATATTTCATTTCAATGGCAGGCCTAAAAATATTTCTAGAAAGTTTTTTAAAAAAATTTTGTTACTAAGTAATATTTACTAAAATCTTATAATTATGATTTTTAAGTTTAAAAACATTTTTTCCCTTGGCTCCAACTTTGATTGTTTTGCTCAGCATAGGATAAAGGTTGTTCAGACTGAGTGGATAAAGGATTATTCCAATGTCCTATTTCATACTTAGTGAAATTGTGTTTGTAAGTACCTGTGTGCACAGGCACATATAAGTCACTCATGCACAACACAAATATATACATATGTAGAGGGGCTTATTTTCCATGAAAACAAAAAAAACTGAACAGTCTGCTTAAAAGGGAAATTGCAATTTTGAAAAAGAAATTTTCTTTTTTCTAACAATCAGATTTACCAACTGTCATTTTTATTTGTTACTATGTTTGCCTTTCCTAACTTGCTCATCCAACAAACATCAAAGGATATTGTCGCTGATGTTTTAATACATCCCCCTTATCTACTGTCTTCCTACAGTTTACAGTATTTAGAACCAAGTTTTACGAAGTCTGCTTGATTTAATGATTATAGTAAAAAACGTGGGAGGTAAAAGAAAAATTTTGCATTATCCTTTCTTTTTTCCTGTTACAAATGGTGATGGAGGTGGTGATGCAGTTTATCATTTCTGAAAGCCAAATTTTACGAATTACTTTTTTTAAAAAAAAATGTTAGTTTACATACAGTAAATACAAGTAAATTTTTCTTTATTCTTCATTTTATTGATATGCCATCATGATTAAAGTTTTGTACAGTGTACAATACTGAATGATTGGGTTTATTTTTTATTTCATGAGATTTTATAGCTGACCATAAGTCCAGGAGGTCATTAAACATATAAGTTTTAAAATAAAGAATGACTGTGTACACTTTTAATGCATTATTCATTTTTGATTAGAATGTATTTGTTACATAAAATGATTTGCTTGTTGGTTCTGCTTTAATAATATAACTCTTGCTGGTTATTTAATGCCAAAAAGATTTTTAAATATATGTGTGCATGTGTGTGTGTACACACACTACCGGAAATAATTATTAGGCCACCCCAGTTTTTTAAACAAATGATGTATTTCCTACTATTTTAGTATTTATTGCCAAGTGGATAATTCTAAATGAAAATAGAATGGTTCTTTTATTATTACTTCGCAAAATTTTACAAGGCAAGGAAGCAAAGATGAACTCATCTGAATCATTCTAAATTTTCTTCATTCTTTCATTGATGAAACTGCAATATAGATAATTATTGAGTATTTATAAATTCATTTGATGCACATGTTATTGTGCAGTATTAACAAAAGAACCATTCTATTTTCATTTACAATTATTCACTTGGCAATAAATACTAAAAAATGGTATGAAATACATAATTTTTTAAACACTGGTGTGGCCTAATAATTATGGCCGGTAATATATATATATATATATATATATATATATATATATATATATACTTTTTAAGTAAAGGCCTTTTTCTAATACTTCAACGTTTTGGGGAAATTAGGTTTTTGAATTTGTCCAGCGTCTGTAATATTTACAAAAACTTTTTTCTTTCGTTTCTTTCTTTTTCCCTCCCTTCCTTCTTTTATCTCTCTTACCACCTTTTTTCCATGTTGCTTAAACTTACGTCGATTTAACACGGCTGTCTGTTAATTTTTAGTTACATTCTCCCTTTTTTTTTTTGCGAACCCAGACGATGTCAATTTTTTCTTTTCTTATTTATTTGATTTTATTCTTTCTTTTTCTTTTTCTTTTTCTTTTATTTTATTATTTATTTTTTAATTTCTTTGCAATCTATTTAAAAAGGAAAAGTAGACTAATTTTTCTCCAGTTTCTGAAAGGATTTTTCTGTTGCTGAGGTGATGTGTCGTCCCCCATGGGGATCTTCATATCGAAATGGCCATTCAACATCTTTGAATTAATCCTTTTTTAATATATATTTGCTCTGTAATATTTTATTACATGGAGCTCTCTTCCTGTATCATTTTTTAATATTAAAATAAATTTTTAATATTAATTAGGATCGGGTTTTTTGGAATTTACCTTCCTGCTTTTTTCCCTTGGATTGAAGTATCTGAATTAAAATATATATATATATATATATAGTTTGTAATCAATCCTTTGGATTGTTGGTTCTATCGCTTAATCAAATAAGAAAGATCATCTCTTTGTGATATACATTACTTTGGTCTGATGTCCTGACTATGACAATATACTACATCCGACAGCAAGGCTTCTGATCAGGATTTTTGAGGAGTATTAAACCACATCTTAATTACAGTTGTTTCCAGGTCCACCTTGACCCTGAGTGGTGGCACTGGTTATGGTCCCAGCTATGGGCAAATATTTAACCCCGAAACTAGGGTCAAAACTCACTATAAAAGTATAAAAATAGATTGTTAAAAGTAAACATTTCCTGCAATAGATTTTAATAGTAAAAAAAAAAAAAAAATACCAAAGCTCCCAGTGAAAATAAATTTCAGCATTAAATGACCCACAAGGAATGGATATCTCATTAACCAAATCAAAATTCAGTTTGCATCCTGTACAAATAAATATTTAATTTCCCCTTTATTTATTCCTTTTGCTTATTTTGATTGTTTTTCTCTTTCTTCAAAATGAATCACGTTCAAAGTTGTTTTTTTTTTTTGTTTTTTCACTTTTCACAACATGCAAAGCCAACTGTTTTTTATGTTTTTATTTTTCAAGATTATATAATTGGTGGTCATAAATCAGGGTGTTGTTAAATAAATCAGTCACTAAATGAGGAATGAATGTATATGGAAAATTTAATAATTGGACAAATTTAGGGTCTGTGTTTTATGTTCTTACTAGAATTTTTTCTGATACACTGATGCTTGTTGAAATCCTGACAATATTTAGTACTGTTGGAGCTATTGTTAACATTTTTTTTTTTTGTCAAGATTTACAAACTCTACATTTTGTTCAATTTCAGAAACCAATTAAATTTGAATAAGCTGGTTTGTTTGGAAAATACTTTCGACATTAAATGACTCATAACTATTTTGATATGTCATTAAACAACCCAAACGTCTAAGCATACTGTACAAATATTTAATTTCCCCTTTTATTCTTTATTTATTTTGATTCATTTTGCAGAAAGAGAATACAATCATGATTAAAGTTTTTGTGCAATGTAAAAATACTACCTGGTTGTTTTTTTTTAAAGATTTATTAACTGGTTTTAAGTGCAGTAGGGAGGGGTTAAACAGGTAGGTTGTTAAGTGAAGAATGGCTGCAATTACACTAGCAAATACAAGATTACAATGGTATTAGAAATGCTTTCAAATATGCAATCTTATTTTTCTAACTTTAAAATTTTTAAAGCGTTGGTTATTTTGATTCTTTTAATTTTATTTATTTGTGTTTACTTTTTATTGTCAAACTTTTGCCTGTTTCCAGTTTTCACCCTACTTCACTTTTTCTGTTTCTTTCTCATTACAGTGATTATTTGTGTACTCATAAATGGACTCTGTTACCTCCTGACAATTGAAGTGAAGGATCTGCAGATGCTGACTAAACCATATCCTGGCAACCGCATCTCTGTAACATTTTCAATTTCGTTTTACCTAATAGCAACAGCAGGAGGCTTAGCAGTCCTTGGGACAGCCTGCAACTGCCTACGCCATTACCCAGTTAGAGTGACAACATCTGATCCTGAGCCCTTGCTCGATGACTATGACAGACTGGAACAGGTGTTTTATCCTCCCGGTCCCATTCCAGAGATTGCATCCATGACACCCATGGTGCCTCCACCTGCCTATAGCCCTTGATTTTCAAGAATATTATAATAAGAGTTGAGTGTAAATAGTGAAAAATGAGGAGGAAGTAAAAATGGTGAGGAATATTCCAATGTTCAGGCAGTGATTGAAATTCTTCTTTGCCTTTATTTTCAAAAATACTTTGCTGAATTTTCAAGGCATTTTTGCGGAATTTTCTTTTTGGCTTTATTTGCTAACGTTGATTTAATTTTAAATTTTTCCAGCTGAAATATAACAATAAACCCACGCACACTACTCACCCTGAAATAGTTACATGTTTTCTATAGTCTGCAAAAGTTTAAAACATTTGCTGAACCAAGAGGAGAAATCACTTTCTGACCTATTATCTACTTCATTAACTTAAAGATCCAAAAAACAGTTACTATACTGAAAACTCCAGTTCATTTTACTCTCAGAAAATCCATAAATATTCTTTTACTAAGAATAATAGAATCTGAGGCACTCATAACAAAAAGATTGTAATTCCCAAAAGACTGCAGAACCATTATACATCTAATATGAGCCAAAAAACTACTTTCTAGTTTCATTAGAAACAAGTTTTATACGCATTAAGCCTATAGAAACCAAATTTAACTATTACATACAAGATGCAATAGAGAATCTAGTTTAGAATTGCTCAAATGTTACCAAATGACTTTTTAATAAATCACTTTTAATGTAAACTACAAGGTTAATGTCTAATTTTTAGCAGGAACTTGTTAGCCAGCTATAATTTTTTTTTATTTCATAAACAACATTGGATAATAATGATTCTGCAATCTCAAATGGCCTTTTTATTAATTTCTGCATCAATAAGAAAAACACTGGAAGCAGCCAATTTCATTTGGCTTCATTGCTGCCTGTTCATTAGGATTATTACCAAACAAAATGAGTGATAAAATACTTTCATGTGATCTGGATTTATCGAGGAATTGTTTATATACATGTGCATGTATGTGTGTGTGAGATTTGATTTTAAAAGACCTAAATGATAATTGTATTAAAATTATAACCTCTTATATAACATTTTCAGCATTTCGTACCATATTTTGTAAACAGTTATTCTGCCCATTTATTGGGTATGATAATTTGCATAACCAAAAAACCTCTCCATCTAAAAAAAAAGAAAATCACTACATTAGGTAAGGTGGGCTAAGCATAAAGGATCAAGAGTGCAGAAACCCACTCCCTAAATTAATAATTCGCTTACCATATTTTACAGCCTGTAAGAAAACTTTTTAACTCCATACCAAAACCCCAACCCCTAAAAATCTGCACTTCAAAGTCTTTCTACACGGTGATGGTCAAGTTTGAAACCAATGCTTGATTTCTATAAATTGCTCTAATGACCCAAGCAACTTTAGAATGGATATACATTTCCAATGTATTTCATGTTAAATTTAAGCTGCCTCTTCTATACTGCAAGCTGTAATAATTTTTTAATGCTTTCTGCATTTAATGAATTGAATTTGTTTTCAAGGATGGTCACCAAGAGTTTATAAGGTCAACAAAAACATTCTTATTTTTTTCAGATACTCAGACCATCTTAAACATTTTTTAGATATGCTTTGGGTTTTAATTTGTAAATGCTTAATACACACAAGAATTAAATGTCACATATTTCGAAATGTATACAGTAAGAATGTGTGTGTGTGTGTGTATATATATATATATATATATATATATATATATATAATGAAGTTATGCTTTACAGTTGTCTTATCTCTTTTTTTTTTTTTTCAATTTGGTTTAGGTGTATATATTGAAAACTTTATTTTTTTCTATTTTCTATTTTTTCTATATGATCATTAAGTTCTTTAGTAATCACTAACAGTCACTTATGCATTATTTTAAACACTTGTCATAATTACAAAACCATCTAGCAATTCCATGTGGGGTTATTATCATTCTCTTTATCACAAAAGATTGTGAATATTACTTTCCAAGTGCTACCAGCAAATGCTGTTGCATAGAGCGGTACTTCTGAGATCAGCGGAAAGGTTAACATCATAAAGAGCCCATGATAAATATCTAGAAGACATCAAGTTCTTCAAATTCCTTAGAATAGATTTTTCTTTTCAATTGAAATGCACTATTCACTGTGTTTTCGGATGACATTTTGCCATATACAAAAATAAAGGAAATCTGTGATTAGGTATAAGATCAATTCTATGTCATAAGTTTTAATTTCAATTCTCTTTATTCTTTACCTCAAATGTTGAGAGGAGCCATGCATACAGGTTGACTTATCTCCCTTGAAATGTTTGTTAATATATAAAGTGATAGTTTCCCTTCAGACCAGAAACTACTTACAAGAATCTAGGTTGAAAAACTCAGTAAACATTAGGGTTTCTTTTGTTTGTTTGTTTTTTTTTTTAATGAAGAGGCTCACTTTTTCTCTGTATTTTTTTTTTTTTAGATCAAAGCACATTGTTTAAAATTTAAGATCATGGAAACTAATAAAATATATACACTTTTGCAAATAAAATTATAGTATTCTTAACCTTTAACACATTGCATTATTAATATTACTTTTCTTTCTACTGCATTCATTTTCAAGGCCTTTCAATTGTAGTATCCTTATAATTAATTTTACTCAGTTGTTTTCAGTTGCCATAAAAGGTTAACGAAGTGAAGTTTATGATAGGCATTTTAACTAAAGTTCAACTTAAAATGCACCTTCCAAAGAGATTCAGTAAGCATGATCATATCACATGCCATTGCTATTGACGTTTTTCAAAAGGTCCTGTATAAATATCACTTGATGAGACTTGCAGGAGATTCCTAAAACAAAAAAAAACAAAAAAACAGCCTCTACATTGGTTAAAATATTTAATCTCCTTTATATAAGTAGTTCAGTATTAGTTTCATTTTTAAAATTGCTCAGCTTGTGAGTGAAAATATTAATAGAAGTGAAAACTGCTGAAAAGTCCTCAGACTAGCTTGCTTCCCAAATGTCAGAATTTTATTTTGGTATCCCTTCCTGGCAAAACAGACCTTTTCATCATTGCTTTCATTGATGAAGTTTCAAAACAATCAGGATGATAATCTGAATGACAAAGCCTTAAATATTTAATGAGCAGCATATCAAGTGAATTAAAAGAGATTAGGAGGTGATCTTTAGTTTTTCAGCATTTGTGAAAAGGTAGCAAAACTTTGACTTTTTTTTGTCTGACTCAGTTGGCAGCTTCTGTTGCTTTTACTATTTTTTTAATTTATTTGAAAGATACAAAACTGTAGTGGATGAATGCGATTCGTGGTTTCATCTCAAGTAGATAATTAATACTGATTGTCTCCATGCAAAAGTAGAGAAATTAATTTAAAACCATGTGTGGTGGCTATAAAATCTTAGTGATTAAAAAAAAAAATCATGTAAAAATGTATATATTCAAATGATCTCTCTCTCTCTGTATATATATATATATATATATATATATATAGTCTGTGTAAAAGGACAATGATAGCCTGATGAATAGTTGAGTCTCTCTTAAATTCAAAAATTTTGAAAAACTAAGATTTTTACCTTTGTTTATCAGTCCTTGTTACAAGATAAAATTCTTACATTTGTCTTGATGAAGTCCATGAGAAAATGAAACACATCAACCAAGATAAGTTTTCCTTTTGTCTTTTTATATATATATATAAACAAGTGGGAAAGAGCAAAGAAAAATAAAAATTTATTACTCTCTTTAAAGTGGTGAATCAAACCCCCAAAAATGCTAACAGGTTATTGTTTTTCACTCTTCAGAGCTCAATCATAGACAAAATATAAATATGTGTATAATGACTAAAATCAAGCGGAAGGAAAAAATGTTGCCAGAGAATCAGCACTGTGAATCACATACAGATTGCATTATGATGTGATATGATTAAAAAAGAAACTTTCAAGACCCTGAAGATTAACTAAAAGATTAATCTTCCCTCTATAAGCAAAAGAAATGTTTGTTGATCTTCATGTAATCTGTCTGTGAATTATAGCGCAGATTCTCTGGTAATATTACCCCACTTCACATGATTCTGTTCATTTTGCACATATTCACGATTAAACTCTAAAAATCAAGGTGGAATAGCTGGTTAGCTGCTGATGATGATGATTCACATCTTTACAGTGGATAATTTTTTATTGCTCCCTTTCTTTTAAAATATTTGTATATATTATATGAATATATACTTTTTTAAAACTTTCCACTTTTAAAATTTGATATCATGGAGAATTAAATTCTGTTGCATATAAAATTACAGCATTCTTAATCTTTATCATGTTGCGTTATTACTTTTCTATTGAATTCTTTTTCAAGGCCTCTCAATTGAAGTGTCTTTATTAATTTTACTCAGTTGTT
This sequence comes from Ascarosepion bandense, assembly GCA_037127315.1. Classification (NCBI taxonomy): domain Eukaryota; kingdom Metazoa; phylum Mollusca; class Cephalopoda; order Sepiida; family Sepiidae; genus Ascarosepion; species Ascarosepion bandense. The sequence goes on from JBBBDQ010000410.1 coordinate 5,425,396, forward strand.
TTCAGTTGCCATAGAAAAATACAACAACACAACTGTAAAAATCAAACACAGTATTGTTCAGGGATTAGTTACTTTCAGTGGCAGGATAAGCTTTTTGTGCTGTAAATGAAGCCCCATACAGAGTGATAAAGGTTAACAAAGTGGAGTTTATGATAAGCATGTTAACTCTTATATTGTAAGGTTCAACTTAAAATGCACCTACCAAAGAGAATCAGCATTTTCATATCACATGCCATTGCTATTGACGTTTTTCAAGAGTTCCTGTATAAATATCACCTGTTTATCTTGCATGAAATTTCTAACAAAAACTCTGTATTGACAGAATTGTTTAATCTCCCTTATATATATTTTAAAATTGTGTTCTTTTGCTGTCAAATTAGTACAGATTAAATATACAGTATCTTCAGGATAATTTATATAAGGCAGCTTAGTGTGTAAAATTTTGACTGATGATTAAAAATGTCTGTGATTTTAAGTTCCAACTTGTTGAGTATCATTATCATAAACTTACTCAGAAATTGGTGAACTTAGTTTTGAAAGCAAGACAAGAAAAAAGAAAAACTTTCACTTTTGTATTTATTATAGAACTTGTAAAATCTATCATGTCTGCCTAATTAAGATATTAATATGGGTGAGACAGCCCTTTAAAATCTTATGTAAATATTTATTGTATGAAAAATCAACACTGAAACCTTTTTTTTTGCTGTTGTGTGGATAATAATGATTGAATATTTTAATACACTATCATCTTTTCTATCTATGGCAGGTATATTGTCAATTTTTCAGCAACCTTCCAACTTTCAACTACTTAACTCGTCTCAAAATAATTTTGAGGCTTTTATTTGGGACTAATCAGTACAATTATATATGGGGAAGACTGGGAACTGGTTAACACTCCTCCCAGTCTTTTGAACAAAGAAAGAGGTTTATCCCTTGTTTCCTGTTCCTTCTAAAGTCTTCTAATTCTCTTTCACTCCCAATAACCTCTTGCTTGGGATGAATTGATATAAAAATAAAGATTATTAATGTTGCTAAAAAATTTTGACCCAACTCAATTTCCAAAATGTATCCAAATTACCAAACATCAGATTTTTTTTTTCTTTTCTTTTCTTTTCTTTTATTTATTTATTTATTTTTTTTTTTTTGGAAAGGCTTTTTGGCTGGACCAATAATTTTGCAAATTCTTTTATATATATATATATATATATAACCTGCTCAGTTAAAATGACAAACTTTTTGCACTAAAACTATCAATGCTCTATCTCCACCCTGATATTGAGCACTTTACAATGAACTGCTTGCCAAAATACTTTTTATTAGTAAAATTACTGAAAAAAAGACCACTCTTGACACCAAAAACTATCACCACTCAACATATATGTCGGGGGTAGAAAAAGGTATAGATTTTTATATGCCAGAAAAATGTTAGGAACAATGTATTAATTATGATCATAATTTCAATTTAAAATTGCTACTTTAATTAAAAGAGAAATTCATTTTACCAAGACAAAATTCTATAGAAAGTGCTTTAATCACTAGATCATCCACTGTAAATTTGTGTCCAACAACTTATAAAATTTCACCTTTTATGGTAGATCTTCTGTTATTACAATATGCAATGCTTAATAAAAATGATAAAAGCAAAGAAAAGAGAAACTGAATGAAATTTGCAAGAAATATGCTATTTTAAAAAATAATTAAATTTAAAAGATCAAAATTTCAAAACAAAATACAAACTTCTCTCTTCCTTAAATTGAATAAAGTGAAATCGAATACAAATTATTAGTTGCTGGGATTTTTACAATGTACCTGTCTATAATGCAGGTGATTTTATGATGTAATAGGTCCTATATGTGTGTAGGAACCGTCTCTTTTTCTTTTATCCTCCCTAATTTAAAGATATATGCTACCACTTTTCAGCATGATTTACTTCTTCCTCCACTACTTCCACCTGGTACATTTGATGATTCTATATTATAAAGGTTTACCTGGAAACAGGAAAAAAAAAGTAAAGCCTAACATATAACTAAACATTTGTATTTATGTGTAGGTGTAGATATGTGCACACACACACACCTCTCTCATAAATACATACATATATATATATATATATATATATATATATATATATATATAAAGCAAAGGCAATTTATTTTGTACTAGTAAGTTTATTCTATTTTACTTAATCTGAGAATGTTGATAACCTTTTTAAACTTCTTTTATTTGATGCAACATTTTATAACATGAATTTTAAAGAAATAATAAAACCTCTACAGTCATATGTACTTTCTCTGTAAATTAAACAAAGAAGTATATATGTATATAATTTTTGTTCAATATAGCTAATCATAATTTCAAAAAAATGTGAAAAGAACTGAATTCCTTTATTTTTTTCATTATAAAATTTTAGATGAATTTTCTTTTTAATTTATCAGAAATCTGTATGATAGATTTTAAACATCATTGACAAAATGCTATTTATAAGTTAAATTGCCCTCATTATTTTAAAATTATTGTTATATATAACCTTGCCTTCTTTTTTTCTTTTAAGAGCATGACCTTGATTGGTATTAAGAATGAATGGTCAGCTCTTAAATCGGAATCTATGATGGAAACCAATTTCTTTTGCCACTTTATACAACTCATCGTCTATACAGTTCAGAACACCCAGTGATGTACATATTTTTTTTAGAATACTATTTAATATTCACTAACAAAATGAGAGAAAATGACATAAATTTTGATATACCAATGTTAGGAAAATTAATGACAAAAAAAATTTTTATAACTTGTTTCGTCTTTTGGGATTCCATTGGACTAAAGTGATGTTTACCCTGATGTAACAACACATAGTCTGATGAAATCCTACAGAACATGACGTGTCACCCAAACAAATTTTCTGCCTTTTCATTAATACACTAATGTTTTACTATTGATATGCATATAGCATTTAAAATTGAATTTCATTAGCTTCACATTTACTGGATGTGATATAGAAGAATAAGAGAAATGTTGGTTGTAGTTATTTTACAAAAACTAGCAACCTTTTTGATTGTAAAGCAGTTCTGTATGCCATGTTTAATGGGGCATTGATTGCATAATTAAGTAGACCTTGAGAGAAAAGTAGAATTTGAATGTTCTTACTCTAAGAGCTTAATTATTTTAGTTTAAAGACCAAGGAAATTATAAAGCTATGTTTCTTTTACTTGTTCAAATTATTTACTTATCTGTTACATATTGGATCAAAGTTTGCTTCATCCATTACATTTTTCTGATTTCTAAACCAAAAAACAACTTCTTTTTCCTTTTAATCATGGTAATCATAACTTTTAAACATTTTTAGAACCAAAGTTCTTTTATTTTTAAATAATATAACTAAATTACTATCGAAAGAGGCTGTTTTTGTTTTGTCTTTACTACTATTATTTTTACGCAAAATATGTTATCTTGCTGAAAAGTTCTCATCTTGACCAAGAAACAATTTCACAACAAATTCTGATGATGGTCATTTAGTCAGATTGTGGGAAGTAGGTTAGGCTAAGAACGTTTCAGATATAAATTTTCATTTTATGGAATATATATAATCCTAGTCAATAGCATGACTTGGAGTTTCAGGCTGTATGCAATCATCATGTGCATATTATGAGTTCACAATATGCACCTGATGATTGCATAGTGCATTAAACTCCAGATCATGCTATAGACGGAGGATAATATACATTAATAGCTCTGTTATATTACATTGAGCACTGTTCTATCTGCACCAGAAAAATATGTCTGTGCATATGTGTACCTGCATGCATACCCATATGTATATTTATTGATATCCATACCTATGGTATCCACACACACACATATATGAGACAAGCAAGAGCACTCCTCATTAGAGATCTCATAGCTAAACCAATTTTTGCTTATAGAAATTTTTTAAGTGGTTAGACATTAGTTTGTATAGTTTATGGACAGTAAGAGGAAGCTTTTCTTTGAATTTTTTGAGATAGTCTATGTTGAGACATTTTGTAATGGATATATTTGTGCATAATAAAGAAGCTGTTCAAAAATAAAAACAAATCTTGGATTAGACTAATATAATACCACTCTACTGTACAGCTGACCCAAAACATGCAAATTTAACCCTGCTCATCAGAGCCATTGTTTCTAGCATCAGAAGTACTTCCCAACAAATTAGCTAAAGCAGTTGCAAAACTCCTAACTCCATTCCTAGGCATCATCAACTCAACATACATTAAACACTTTGATGATTTAATCCGAAGGATAAGAAGCATAAACATGGAAAACAAGGTTACGAATAGCTTATATCTCAAATCATTATACACTAATATATCCATTACAAAATGCCTTAACATGTTTTAAAAAATCTGAAGGAAAGTTTCCTCTACCTGTCTATAAAACAAACTAATCACAAATTACTGCTGTTACTTACTTCTCTTTCAGTAAGAATTTCTGTGTGTGTGTGTGTGTGTGTGTGTGTATATATATATATATATATATATATATATATATATAATATTTTGAGAGGAAAATTCAACACATTAAATGGTTATAAATCAAGATTTATTTCAACAATTTAATTTTGCATTGTTGAAATAAATCTTGATTTATAACCATTTAACTATGTGTTGAGTTTTCCTCTCAATATTTTATAATGCTCTTGATAATATACATCAAGCTCTCTATTTTATCCTTGCCATTCTCTCTCCTCTCTATCTATCTATCTATCTATCTATCTACATATAGAGAGAGAAAGAGAGAGCTTATTTCAGTTTTTATTATAAAAAAATGATGTATGGTTTAAATTTTTCTGGAAAGCTATTAAAATTATGACAAATTTTGGTTAAATAAAATGTTTGTCATTACTTTTATTACTCTTGGTTCAATTTACATTATTAGGATTATTTAAAATGTGTGGCTTTTACTATTCAGATAAAAGTTAGCTTATTATTGATTTTTAATATAAAGCATTGTTAAAAGCTTTAACTTTAAACATTAAAAGTTTTTTTGTTTTTCTAGCTATTTCTATCTCACCTGAAAGAGTAGGTTTTGCAAGGTGCTCTTGTTTTGTTAACCTTTCTTCAAAATATAAATTAGAGAATACTGCTGAAATTAAAATTGTTTTAACAATGTCTGACTTAAGAAAAATGTTGCACCAAAACTTCTTCAGTTATCTGATAATTATTTAAAAAAGGGATCATAAAGTATTTGTCTATATTTCTGAGATGAGGTAGTATTTACAGTATTTACATTATTCAGACTATTGTCCTCGTCTTTGTTGCCACTTGTACGATGTTTAATTCCTAGCACTTGAAGAAGGCCGGAGCGTACAAATGGCAACAAAGATGAGGACAATAGTCCAAATAATGTGAATACTACAGGATCATAAAGGCCTACTTAATGTGACTGATTTTTTTTTTTTTTTTTTACTTAAAAAGAAAAAAAGATCCTTACTGTAATTGTGAGTGACATTCTGATTTTAGGGCAATAAAAGAAAATATGACATATCTTTGGTTGTTTATGTGTTTTTAAAACTCTAACAACCTCCTCCCCCACAACTTTAAGATATTGCATAAAAATTGATTATGTTGGTTGACATTCATTTAAATTTCTTGTATTTCAGCTTTTGTTGTTTTTGTTGGTTTATTTTTAATTCTTTCAGTCATCTGCCCCAAATACAACAAAATATTTCCATTTTTATGTTTGTCTTGCTTCTGAATATCATTACAGTTTTTTTTATTTTCTTTTTTAATTATATAAAAATATTTTTTTATGAAAAAATGACAAATATTGCGTTTTAGAATTTTCAAAAGGAAAATAAAATATCTAAAACCAATTATTGGATGTGTCGTTTGTCTTCTATGATTTTAAATTTTTATGCAATCTGATCAAGACATTAAAGGTTTTGAGGAGCCTGAAAACAATTGTTTCCATGTTCATTTAGACTTGGGTGGTAGCACCTGTTAGGATCCAAGCTATGGGCAAATAGTAAAATAAAAACAAAACCCTATAAAAGTATTAAAATATAGAAAAATACTAGCAATACATTTTTATATTAAAAAAAAATGAACAACAATACTTTTTATCTGTAGTTGAAGGCATAAATTGTGTTCAAAATATATTTAGTTGAAGGTATAAGATTGTTCTGGAATATTTATATTTTTGAGCATTAAATAATTCATGGAGGTGTTATGCCACTAAACAAAATCAGCAAAATAACCATAACTCAGGTGAGTATTAATCTACTGTTATGGACTATCCAAGTCTTGAATGTAGTGACCTGCCAGCAATTAGGCTGTATAAAACTTGAATTTAATATTTTTTTCCTTACAAATACAAGTGCAAGTATCTGAATGTCAAACTGAATCAATAATGAGAATTTATACATATAAAACCTAATAAGGATAAGTTATTGTTGCATGTTTTAGCAGACTATTGAAAAAAGATAATAGGATTTGCTTATGGACACCTCCCTTTGAAATACTGGTTCACATACAATTATCAAAGTTAAACATCAAGCCTTTTAAAATACCAGGAGCTGTAAACTTATGTGGTTGGTGTAATGTATAACAGCTCAAATTGTTAATCTGAAAACAGTTCCAATTTCTATTGGATTTGTCATATTCACTTAGTTGCAAATATACTTGAGAAAGGTATGAATCCATCTTTCCACCCCACCTATGGATTAATTAGTGAGACTTGTATCACTAAATCATTATCATCAAAAAGAAATTATTAAAGTCTAAAAATAATTTCTGGCTTTAAATGAACTGCAAAGGGTTAGACCATAAAAAACAAATCAACCATCCATAAAAGGATTCTAAAATCGAGAATTGAATATTGTAACACCCCAACGGACGGTCCGAACAATTTCTCGGGTGGCCGTTCTCCACGCTGTAATGTTTGCCGGGAGTTTGTTGAAAATGTCGGAGCCTCAAGCTGGGAGTACAAGATTAAACTATAAGGAACGAACTTCCACAACTTGGATGAGTTGAAAGGATGCTTTATTTCGTTTAGAGTTAGCCTTTTCGGTTGGGGCAGGCAAATGTGACACAGCTCTAACTCTAATTAATGGAGATCAACAAATCTGAACTGACCAAAACAAGACGAATGGAGGTTCTACTTCAAGCACACGCTTGGCGAAACTAACTCAACTCAACTCATCTGACTCGGAAAAATCACCTGAATTTATTTTAAATTAATCCGGAAATGTTTTGGACCACTGGGTGATAAGCAATTGGCGACCATAAGTCTGAAATTTCAGGGCACCCAAACTTTCCCCCTCTTTGATGTGCAGACACCCAGTCTGTACCTAGCCTCATTATTTTTTCCAGGATTTTTTTTATCTTTTTTTATCTTAATAAAGCTTCCACCGGAAAATTCTTAATGTGTGGTTAAGACACAGTAAAGACAGCCTTTGACCTGGTCATTCAAAAAAACTATTTCCTGAACTTTATCTCTTATCACATTAAATCACCGAGTCAAATATTTACCAGAAGAGTGGTAGGATTTAAAACAGTAATCTGATACCCTTTTCTCTTCCACAATTTTCCTCATAAAAGAAAAAGCATTTATTTATTTATTTTTTCTCTTCTTTTTCACTTTTGTTAAACGAAACATGTTTTTAATCTATTTTCTATTCTTAACCATTTTCTATTTTAATCTATTATAATAAAATACATATTTTACAAAGCACCTTAATATACGCCTAGTTATCATGTCACATTATTGAAGGTGTTAAGTAATTGTGTAACCCGTAATTGCCCTGCTTAAGATACTTATAATATTGCATGTGAAAAAAAAATGTATTTCTAAGTTTAATATGACGGAGCGAAAGAAATTAATACTAGTAGTATTGCTAATTCTGTAGTTTATTGTCAATCACAATATGAGTCGAGTTTAAAAACAGAAGATTTGTTACAAAACTTGTAAAATCTGAAAAAAAACTAGCTGGAAATCAAGAATAGAAAGGAAAAATATATTTTTTGCATTGTTTATATGAAAATGGATCAGAAGCCTTGGGTTTTTTTGGCTGGTGGAAGTGAAAAATAGTGCACTTCCCAATAGAATTTGGGACATGCGTAAATATCAGAGCCGAGAGGGCCAAAATCAGTTGCAGTTGGAGTCCAGTTAATTCTCAGCCCAGAGATGTAACAACTGAGGGAAAGGTGTCCCAACCTGGAGCCACAACCGAAAGAGTGGTCGCTCCCCCACCCCCCACTAGAGCTCCTGGCTGAAGATGTAAAGAAACGTAGAGAAGCTTGCTGCCTACCGACTTAAAAGAGTTAGAGTCGAATAGTGTGCCTCCGATAGAGTCCTGGCTGAAGATGTATGGAAACAGAAAGAGCTGAGAAAGACTTAAACTAGTTGAATTGTTGTTGCCAAGCAAAAGAGACAAGACGAACCTACTGCTGCTGCAGCCCAAATACCCCACTTTGGCTATTTCTGTAAGGCTTCCATAAAGAGACCTGAAAAGGCTTTTTTAAAAATTTGGAAAATTAAAAGCTCCGATAATTCTTAAACAAAAACTTTCACTCTGTTGTGAAAATAGAAATTTGATGACTGTATATTCTGCTTCTGTTGCTAATTATTTTATATATATATCCAGATGTCTTTGAAATTTTTTTTTTTTTGTGCCGTATTCTTTTTTTTTATCAACACAAGTGTGCGCGTGTTTCTGGTCTGGTTTGAAGTGGTAGAGAGACAGCTACCGGATTTTCAACGTCTTCCTTGAGATCAAAATCCACAGCGTCGGCAGAGAAGTTCACTGTTGTAGGAGACAACTTGAAGACCAGCTACTGTAACGAGACCATCACGACTAGTGACCTGAGAGCATCATCATAACTGGTGCCGTGTTGACAGCATAAACCTTGACTCAGGTTCTGGACCTCATCATAATTGGCTTCGGTAATTGGGTTAGACATCCAGCCAGTTGGGAGACGTGCGTCATAATTGAAGAAAATCCTATTTGTGTCCTCTCTAAGGAAGTTGTTTAACAAATATTGTGATTTATCAAGCCACTAATATTTTTATTTACACAATAAAAAATGCAAAAAAATGACATCCGAAATATGCAGTTATCAATGACATGGGCAGTTTCAAATTTGATATTTGTAAATAAAAGGTAAAATAAGTAAAGGTTAACTCTTTTAAAAATATCTCCAGGTTTGATTTTATTTATTTACGCGCAAATACCCTTGGGAAAGGTATTAATCCGTCTATTCCTTCCAGTTATGGGTTAAATAACAGGACAGATTGGGTTCTGTAGCCTTGGTTGGCAACCAGTCTACCGCAGAAAGCAATGGCAACCTACTGCGGGATAATCTTCTGCCCAGTCAGTCATGTCTCTTTCGAGACATGATCGCCCAAGCGTGTATCACGTATGGCACCTAAACTGACTGACACCAATTTTAAAATGATAAAAAAAAATAAATATTTTAAAATTCTAACAAATGTCACTGTTAAAGAATTTAATGAATGCTAATCAAACAAAAATTTCTTTTGTTTGCACTTTTTTTTTTTTTAAACAAATGAAATAGTTAGGACTGGATACTTTTAGATAATTACTAAAATGCATGTGCACTTTCAAAAACACAACTCAATGCCCAGTTTTAAAATTTGCAAAAATCAGTGGATTATTCAATTTAAATTTGCATAACAGCATATCAACTCATTTAATGCCAAAATTTAATTTTCTTGAATGCTTGAGGAAGTTTTTCTTTTACAAACATTTGTTGCTGGTAACTTATTTGTTTTTTGGGGTTTTTTTTTTTTTGTTTGGTTTGTTTAATCTATTGATATTTTTTTTACTATGAAAATGTATTTTATACTTTGACAGATTTTTATCAAAGTTTGAGGTTTCGCTATTTGCCCATACAAAGGGGCCCTAACTGGTGCTAACCACCAGGTCAGGGTAGATCCACACTCCTCAAAACCTGATCAGGGGCCTTCCTGCCAGATGTAGTTGTCATACCTAGAACTGTATTCAATTTAAATAAAATTTTCACTTATTCATTAATGAATTTTATATTGAATAGGTCAGAAAATGTCATTAAAATGTTTTTATTTAAAGTTTCACCCCTCCCACACACAGACACACACCTTATTCAGTATATTGTAGACACTTAAATTTCAAGAGTGGGTTTGTGAAATATTTTCTACAGTTCTATAATAAAAAGTTGTCATTACAGCAAATCAAAGTGCAATAATACTGAAAATTTGTCCCTAAGCTTATGAAAAATAAGTTAATAAAACTTTAAAAAAAACTTTTCTTTCTTTTTCCTTTATTTTTATTTTTTTATTTTTTATTTTTTTTGAGAATTGATGCATGAATAATTTAATAACATATTCTTTCAGAAGAATATTAAATATTTTCCCCTCTGTAATGCTGAAAAATGAAAATATTTTAGAATCACCTCACCTTTAAAGTTTTTAGATTCTATATTTCTGAGGTAGAAGAAAATGGAAGAAATGTACCATATTTTGTTGAGAAAATTTTCAACTTTGCTGGGTTGTTTAATGTTGAATTTTGTATGGGGGAGAGGAGGATCAAAGTCACTATTTAACAGTAACTGTCAACTAGTTTAGACTTGTTCACTCTTACCCACACCAAGGCTCTAGATGTAGACAAATTGTAAAATGATTTCAAAGAACTTACCAGATCAATCCATTTTAATCTTGTGTTGATGTTTATAATGAAGTGATTTATGATCTATTAATCAAAAATACAATTCTCTTTGAGTGTGCCAAAATGTACAGAAGAAATTCTAGTAGTAGAATTGTAGGAGTGTGTACTAGAAAATTATCTAATTGTAGACATTTTATATTGTCAACAGGGTCTGTGCTGATATCTTATAAATCTTGGACAAGAAAAACTATTTTGTAACCTTTCAGAATCTTTTTAAAGTTCTCACTGATCTGAAAAGATGCCTGAAACAATTTATATTTAAAGTATTAATTTGAGTTTCCGCTTTTGTTTATCAACTTTATTCAAGTTATAACGTCTGATCAAAAAGTATTAAAAAAAACTACAACACATTCATCACTTAATCTCCTTTGAAGCAGACCAGTTCTGAAGCCGCACACTTTATCCATCATTATTTCATTTGATGGAAATTTTACAGTAATTTCTTTTTGTCAACGGGCAACTGCCACGTTACATTTTCTTTCCTTGCTGTCATGAAATCTTGTTCCTTTCAAGTGGGACTTGATTTTTGAAGAAGAAAAAATCACGATAGTTGAGATCTGTAGTATATGGTTGCTGCTAAACCTGGGTAATGTTGTCCTTGGCCAAAACCTGCTGCACAAGTCATGGTCATTGATGGACCCTCTGTGGCATGGTGAGACAACTACACTCTACACACTTTCCTGCTAAGCACTTCTACAAACAAAGCAAATGAGCGAGAACATTTTAACTTAGAGTGTATGCACAAGAGTTCAATGTCAGTCTGTGGTAAGCAGCTTCTTTCTGCATTTCATTACCATGGCAACAATCTCGATACTTTTTGATCAGAATGCATATGAGGTTTGATTTTATTTTATTCACCACTAGCATCATAGCCTGGCATTGCCCGTGCAACTCAGAACATTTTAGTAGTAGGAGAAGATGCCAATGAGAGGAGTAGATGTAAATCCTTTATTGAAAGTTGTAAAGGTGAGCTGAAGCTGTTAGTAACCATTTTCAGCACTAAGAAGAAGGCATTGAATGCATGTTGCTGTAGTATTCGAATAGAGTATAAATTGTAGTTTTAGTGCCAGTCATACTTTTGTCTCCTTCTAAGGGGGGTGAGGTTTCTTTGATCTGGAAATGAATAGAAAACATTTGCAGGAAGTGGAGTTAATAAGATAGAAGTTTACCTGTTTTCAATGTAGTTTAGCAATCTCAGTACCGCCGCAGTAACGCATATATAAGGAGTTTGGCCAGTAGAGTTTTGGTTACAATATTGTGCATTCTTTTTCTTTCGACACCAATCCCCTACACCAAACTGGTCTTGGCTCTAACACACAAAGTATCATCAAAAGGAGATTTCATGTTGTAAGGCACAGTCGGTTATGTCCTTATTTTTTTTTTTTTTTTTTTTTTTTTGTTTTTGTTTGAAAAACACTTTCCTTTTAAAATATTTCTTTTGTTTCAAAATTACGGGGGAAAAATATTCACATTATTTTTGTTGACCAAATGAATTTTTAAAACATCAGAATAAAAATTAAATATAAAGGCTCATTTTTCTTTTAATAATAAAATATTTTAGTCGCGTTTGACACGTGTGATTTCATTTCTGTGACGTAATATAGCAACCATCTTAGATCTTAGATGTTTTACGGAGCAAATGTAAACAATCGGCTCCATTGGCCAAAAAGTGCAAAAGGGAAAATTGCTGAACTTAAACTCGAAAAGTATGTGTCGACCTGGCTTCCCTGTAGATATGTGTCCCTAGAAAGTTTGAATGGTGTAGCTTAAAAAACGTAGGTGTGCATAGGGAATAGTCACACACAGACTAACAGATTGCTTTTTATATATAGATTATTTGCAAAGTCTTGTTGCTTATCAGTCAGCTTTTTTATATAATTTGAATAAAATTCTGCAGGTTTTTATGTGAAAAGGTTTTTGACAGACTCTTCAAGCTGGTTTCTTTAGAAAACTTTTTCCCCATCAAAGCATTTTTTAAAAGTTGTTAATCAATTGGTGCAAGCTTAGGTAGAGCAGATCAACCACATTCAAAAATTTTTCTTGCTTTATGTGGCCTTGTGTTGTCATTTTTTTCTTTAATCCAACTATGTATGCTGCTACTGCTGTGCAAAAAGTAAGGTATGTCAATGTACACCAAATTTATTTTTAACTCTCATGTATGATTAGTAGTTAGGAGTAAATATTCGTTATTACAATTGTTTACCCAAAATGGAAATTACTTATGACTCAAAATTTCTGTTCATTTAAACAATAAGTAAAAACAAAGGATATTTTTTTATCTTCAGTATCTTTATTGAACTATTATTTACTATTTTGTTTAATTTTTTATCTTTCTCATGAAAGATTTGCTGTCAGTGTATTTTGCAGCCATCCAGAGAAGTTTAAATGTTTTCTTTAAGAGAATTTTGTAAAGAAAATAAATAGTAATTAAAAGTTACAATATCTGGTTAATATGGCAGAAGAACAAAATTTCCAAGTCAAGTTCTAACTATATGTATTCTAGTGTTATCTTTGTAGAATATTACCAACTTACTTTTAACTTTTTTTTTTTTTTAATAATTATATCGCCCCCAAGCAAGGCATTTTACTGCCACTGTTTTGCAGGAGTTACATAGGATGAAAGTTATGAGAAAGAGTGACAGGTTATAAGGGGTGTCAGGAAGTGGGTAAGAGAAGGATGAGAATACTGATGAGAGTGGAGTGGACAGAGAAAGGAGCATGGGAGAGTGGATGCAGGTTAGTGTGATAGGAGATGGCTATTGACTTTACATTTAAATTTTTGGAGATTGTAGCTGTTGGGGAAGCAAGTAAATGGAAGGGGATTCCACAGACAGAAAATGTGAGAAAAGAAGCTGCTGGAGTAGAATTTGCATTTACATTTTATTAATTTCACAGTAAAAGGGTGGGACCTAGTTGCTAATCTTGTGGCTTGAGTAAATTCATATATAGGGGGCATCAGTGAGCTAAGTTCATCAGAACTAATTTCAAAAAGTTTTTGCTGATTGTTATAGTCTGTTGATCAAACTGTCGGCAGTATTTGTTCAAAGAAATTATTTAGTACTCTTGAAGAAGTTCATCGTAAAGGACTCCCTTCCAATCCCAACATATACACAATGTTGTCATCTTCAAACGAAAGCCATCTTTGGTATGTTGAATAACGATTCATTTCACTTGTTCCACAATCTCCTGTATTGTGCATTGTTATCAAGTATCCACCTTTCATCACAGAACTTTTAAATACAGACCAGTAGTCTTTTGTTTATGTAGAATCCACACATCAAAATGCTTAACATAGCCAAACTGGTGTAAATGATTATTCTGATTGTAATAACTTGATTTTGATTACTATCAATATTCCTTCGTAGGTAGACAAGTTTGTCTATCTAACTGGGAAGCATCATTTGGTGAGAAATCCACAGTATAAAATATTACAAACTACTTTTGATACACTTGATAATTCACAGAACCATATCCATAAGGTGTAAATCATCACTCCTTGACTATAAAAACTACATAATTTTTTTAGATGTTTCTATATCATCGTTACCTTGCATGAACTCCCGTAATGTTATGTGACGTAAATGCACTTTCAATCTCTCCATTAGTAGAGTTAAGAAATTTATTTTTTTATCCAGTGTGTATGCTGCCATTGCTGTGCCAAACCTAATATTTGTGAATGTAATCCAAATTTATTCCTAACTGCCACATATGATGAGTAATTAGGATGATGCCTTCATCATTACACTTGATTTCAAAAAACAGATATTATGACTAAACCTTATGCTTGCTTATATATCAGTTGCTACAATATAATCAAAAGCATTTTTATAAATGAAGTCAGTTAAAACTAAACACTCATAATGATACTGTAACAACAAAAACAAAATTTGCTGTTGGTTAGCCCAGTACATTTTCTTACTGATGCCAATTTATAATTATATTTTTCATGTATCTAAGTCAGATCTAAAACTGAAATGGCATTGAATATAAGGCAAGATTTTATTGCTCATATTACTTGGATTAATTGATTGATTTGTTTGACAGCATATCAATTCCTTATGGGTCATTTAATGCCAAAATTTAGTTTTCTTTAGAGCTTTGAAGTAATAAAAGTAGTTGTTATTCTGCTTTCACAATTGAATACATGGTAGATGCTTTTGTGCATGATCATGTTTGTGTGGACTTAATTACTAAAGGCAGTGATATGTGTGTTTTATGTTGTAATTTTTTTTTTTTTTTAAAGTTATATTTTGGAATGCAGTTTGATTTAAGAAATTGTAGGATATTATATGGATTAATGTCATGAAAGAATTCTTTTATATTGGTTATCTGATTAGCTGGATTTGTTTAGATGCATATTAACTTATATAGGTTATTTAATACTGAAATCTAGGTTAGTGTATTCCAAATTTATTCCCAATTGTGAAGTATGGTTACTAGTTTAGATGATACGATCATCATGACAACTGATTCCCAAAAACAGACTCAGCATAATATAAAGTTTGTAACAGCAATTTTGTCCATGTGCAACTTGTCATTCTTGTCAGAAACAACTGGACTCTTTATTTAAAATAAGGCACAAATATTTGTCATCTCAACTATATGTCTTTTCAATATAGATCAGCAATTCATATTCTAGGCCCTAAGCTTTTTTTAAAACATCATTGTTCCTGTAAGATGGAGGTAATCATGGCTCTCCACAGATTCATTTTCTTTATCTGTGAATTGACATAACCTCTTGGGGAAGATAGTAGAATGGTTTCTCACTGTCTTCTCCATGGTTTTGAATTAAAGAGTGGCCTTTTACTAGACTAGCTGGTACCCAAGGCTAAAATTCCTAGTCTTCCCTTTCCGATCTATGGGCTAAATAGCCCATAGCTCAGAAAGGGAAGATATGGATTCATATCTTTCCATGAATATCAGTGCAACTGACAAAGTCAAAATTTGAAATTGATTCAGAAATTTCACTTTCTGCACTGATAATCACCATGCTACCTGTTCCTACCTAATACAAGTTAACCAGGAAAAGTCCTTCCCATTTTTTACTTATAAGAAAGAAATGGTATACAGCAAATTTGATACACCATTAATCCTCAGAATAATCCCCATCAGCACCCAGAAACTTTTACCAATGTGCCTTTGACTGCACAATGCTGTGACAGTAAAAATCATATTTTGAGTGCAAAGATGTTTGTGAGTACCTACCACAAAATTGCCGAAGATGGTTGTTCAGGGAATTTAACAGGTGATAATCTGTTAGTGTAAGGTCCAGGGAGAAAGGGGGATAACAGTGTCTCCCACTCAAGTTGCCATACGGTATCCCTGACTATTCATGCCACATGAGATCTGGTATTTTCATGGAGGAACAGTACACATAATTAACCAATGCTGGCTCCTCCTGCTTCAGTGCCTGTTGTACACATTCCAACTTCTGTGATTAAGGTTAGCAGTGATGGTTTGGCCCTTTGATAGCAACTTATAGGTCACAACTCATGGACTAGTCCACTCGAGTATGACCCTGTGGGGTGGGGAAGGTTATTTGAGGTGCAGGGTGACAATCAATTTCTAGCATACTTGGAATGTCGTACAGACTCACATTCTGTCACTGGTGAGCACTCAATCAAATATGGGTACATCACGATGCTGAGGAAGCAATGAGAAACAGGCTGTCAGTTATTGCTTGTTGACTCTCAACAGTGTATGAAGCACACACACTTGCTCAATATGTTTGCCTTCCCTATGTGGTGGAAGTGAAGTCTATTTCATCAGAAACTTGGAAGCGTTTGGCAAGCTCACTACAGATTTAGCTGTTATCCTCCTCTATAGCCACCTTCAGAACCTCATTATTCCCAATCTGTGGTGCACCACTACAGAGTTCATCACAAAGTGACAGATCTTCTGATCTAACTCTCCGGAACCAGTGCCTGGGAGTGCATTCACTCACAGCATTACCCACAAATGCTTGACATTTCCAGTGACTTGAATCACCTTAAAGTCATGAAACAGACAATCTTGAATGAGCTGATTTCACTATGGATTTACTCAATCATCCATTTACTCAAGCTCATTAAATAAATTATATGTGAGTAAATGAGTGATGGAACAAGGTTTATGTGTTTATTGATTGGTTTTTAGGTAGGTTATGCATTGCTTTCATCTGTCTCCTTGCCTTCAAACTCTCCTATGAGTACCATATTTTCCTCACTATCCTAAAAATTTCAACTGCTTCTTCCTGATGTTAACCGATATGTGTGCACAATGCACCTTTATTGGTCAAGAGCAATGTCCCCACTGCTTTCCCAGCACACTTCCAACACAGTATAAAAATCAAGGACTTTTTGATTACCTTATAGAAATTTTGAAATCCTATTGTCCATTGTGTGCAACAGCAATAACACTTTTTTGATACTTCTAGATAAAAAAACTCTCAGAATTTTTAATATTTATTTCAGAATCTCTTGAGAGCCATTAAAACAATAGGGAAAAAATAAAAACAATTGACAATACTCAAAAAATAATGTTCTTTAAATTTCACAAGCAAGTTGCACTGAAATGACAGTGTATCTTTAAAAAATAGTAGTAAGACACAAATGTACATATCTTCATTTAGAAAAAAATATCACTAGTCTTAATCCTTTCAATCTTCCTCATTCTTCTCTTCTTCTTCTTCTTTGTGTTATGTTCCTTCAAAACAAATGCGATTATGCTTCATCATAATTTCCTACCCTTTGTTACTCTTAATAAGTTTTGTCTTTTTGTTATCTCTCCTAAACCTTGTTTCACCATCCATCTACTCAAGCTCTTAAATGAATTATATGTGAGTAAATGAGTGATGGAGCAAGGTTTGTGTTTTTATTGATTGATTTCTTGGTAGGTTATGCATTGTTTTCATCTGTCTCCTTGCCTTAAAACTCTCCCATGAGTACCACATTTTCCAAGCCCTCTTTTCTCACTACCCTAAAAATTTCAACTGCCTCTTCCTGATGTCAAGTATAAGTGTCTTTTTCTTTCCATCTTCTCTAAAACTTTGTCGATGCTCACATTTTTGTTCCATGGTATTCCCAGCATCCTTTTGCAGAACTACATTTCTGTTGCTTCAAGTCTTCTTCATCCGGGAGGAGATTCTCCAGTATTCATTGCCATATAGAAGGACATATATCACACAATATATATAACAATTTTAAAGCATTTTTACACTAATGGGTTATTGAATAACTCAATAAGTTGCACTTGTTTTCATTTATTTGTCTGTTTATTTCATTCTATTTTTGGTCAAGTGGGTAACTGCTTTGAAGATATTATTTCATAGTCTTTTTACTGCTGGTTATAAAAAGCATCAGACTTTTTATATTTTGATAAAAGCATTTATCAATGTAGGGATACCGAAGGCAATTATCTTCCTTTGGTAGATATAAATCACATGGGTCAAGTAGCGGCTGCTAAGTGAAATCAAACCATACAGTGACAAAAGGGGTCAGTCATTCAGTCAGTTGGCTTAATGGTGTGAAAACACACATATTTGTTCATCCTGCCCAAGACAGTCAGCTGCCAAATGCTACAGCTTACAAGTTCATTGCACCATTTTCTTTTGGGAATATATCTTCCCCAGATATAGAAAGAAACTCCGGCTCACAGTCCTTAATTTGGGAAAACCATTTCCCCTTTGTAGAATTTGTCCATAACTGGGACATAGATAAATTCGGTTCATTTTAATATGGAGTCCTAAACATGACTTCTCCAGAAACACAGAAGAATCTTCATATTATATGTAAGAACCTTCTTTTTTGTTTCTCCTTACACTCTGCTCACTGTGTAGATATATGATATACTGTTCTCCACGTCACACACACACACACACACACACACACACACACACACACACACACACACATATATATATATATATTAAAACATGGATATAATAATGCTCATAATGGGGAAAATGAAAATGGGAGAATAAACCTTCTTCCATCCGTTATACCATCTATTTCTAGATGAGTGACCTGATCCAATTGACTAGGAGACCCATTGTGTCATACATGTATATTTGACATTCAAATCTAGAACCATCTATAACAAGAAAAAAAAAACAACTCAATAAATTAGAAATGTGAAGAGAGGAGAGGAGTCGTTCGAAATTTACTAGCAAGAACGAGAATTTTAGTTTTAGTTTCAGTTATTCTGTTCTACCCTATAAACCTCAAGAAGCCCGTATATTTCTGCTTTAAAATTAAGATGATTCAATACGTAAATAAAATGATGGTGAGATTTAATATTATAATTCTATATATTTTTTAATCATTTCACTTGAGGCAACACAATACAGCCTTTTGATGCAAGGTGTTACTGAGTGTGAGAGAATAGGAAAAGATTTCAGTTGAGAGAACAATAAAAAAACAGGAATTAAGAAGACAGAAGATAATGATTAACATTGCATTTAAATTTTTGAAGATTGGAAAGCAAGTAGCAGGAAGAAAGTTCCACAAGCGAGAAGTGCAAGAGAAGAAACTGTTAGGATAGAATTTACAGTTTCCTTTAACCATTTCAAGTGTAAAATGATGAAACCTTACTGCCAATCTAGTACTGCGCTTAAATTCATAATTATATAAATATATAGAGGAACAGTTGATTAATGTGTTATTTAAAATTGATAAGAAGCTGTTTAAGTGGAATATGGAGGTAATGTCGGTGGTTTGTTACTATGTAATTGGCATCCTTGCCGTGAAAATTAGAACTGGTGGGACCAGAGAATGTAGTTTGTCCGAGAACTTTCCATGGAAGTAGCAACAGAGCAGTGAGAGGCTTGCAACATTCCGCTTGGGGGAGAGAGGGTGAATAAATAATGTCCAGTATAGTTACGACCAAGATAAAGTTTTAGGTGTAAATGTTGTTCACTGGTGTTGTGATGTTTTTTACTCTTACTTGAATAAAAATGTAAATATATGAAAAAATAAAAAATATGAAATAAAAAAGTGGAAACTTCATTCTTTGCGCAAACCAGGAATCATTTCAGGGATTTTCTCTTACATATTTTTTACCCGAGCTCATATTGCAATCTTCGAAGCTGATGATTTTCTCTAGCACTCCGTATTACTGGTTGCAACATTGTATACATTTCTATGCTTGGCCATCTTAGGAGATTTCTCTGACCTACTATATGCGCTGATTCTTTGAGTCTACGTAGTTTCCAGAGGTGTTTTCTATCAATTAAAGCAGAGGTATTGTATTTGGTCACGTTTGTTTGCCCTTGGTCAAAATATCACAAGACTCACTAGATAGATTCAGATTAAACTTTCAGGTATGATTGGCTTCATGACTGGCATGAACTGATTAGATTTTGGGTTTTATCTGCAACGGGATAAAGTTTCTGGGTTATTTTTCCATTTTTTTAATAGTAATATTTTTTCGTGTGTTTCACATGCCGTGATTGTTTTACGTTATTACATTTTCTGAGCACACTGCTTTTTTTGTTTGTTTTTTTTTCATGAAAATATTATTTTTTATAATATAAATTTAATATTTATTATCCAAAAGCAAAAAAAAAAAAAAGACAAAACAGGGAGTTAAGTTCATTGCAGTTATTTTCATTTAAATAATCATCTAAACGCTAAGATGATGTCAGCATTGCCTTGGCGGAGGTTTGCTGTCTTTAACTGCTCTTTTTTATTAAATGTTTTTAACAACAATATTTGAAATGGTCCTTTGACAATAACGGTATACTAGCTTATTTATTCTACATATAAATATTTTTTTCATATTTATCGACAATTCTTTGTTAATTTTAACTTAACCGAGTGATTTAATTTTTTATTAATATTCCTTTGAAATACTCGTACTAGGATAACCTCCAAAGTGTTTTTAATAATTAGACAACATTTCTCACAATATAGAAATGGTTCTCTTCATTTAGGGAACTCTAACATGCTTAATTAACTGACCTTGTGCCAAATAGAACCAAACTCCCCATAATTCACTCCACATCAGAAGGTTGGAAAGATAAAATTGAAAAATGAAAATTTATTTATCGAACAGCATAACATCAAATTGTAACTATGAAATTATTAACTTTGAAATGTTCTAAAAGAAAGTATAGTGAAAAGTTTAAAGAATTAAGACTTTGTCCGTTTTAGCGAAATGTGAAATTTGATTTGTACAAATGAAGAAATAAGTTTATGTTTTTGATGTGATGTGTCACTAGGGTAGTAGTAATGTCTTATTCCTCTTTTTCTTTTGGGTTGACAGCAATTTGGTAAAGAGGAAGATGGAGAAATAAAGAAAACAGCATGAAACAGAAAGGAAGGGAGTGTGAATGTAGGCCACCGGGGGCGGCATAATTATTTTCTTGCTACATTGTATCTTCTCTGTTTTCTGCTTCCTTGTCTCTCTGACTGACCGACAGAAAAAATGTGAAATATGTAGCCAACTCGGATCACATGGTCAGCTCCCAACACAAACTCATTTTTGGTCAGGAAGAAACATGACACGGCTCACTGAAAATTCAATTTGTTGTTTTCTGCAAATCGCTCTCTTTTTGTTGGTTAATTAATATTTTCACACTGGCTCGCGATTTTGCAAACAATGAAGAAAAGAAAATTATTTTTATTTTGTACTCTCTCTCTCTCTCTCTCCGTCCATTATCACGTCAAGTGGCTACAGCATTCTAATGTTACTGATGTAGTCGATTTTCAGACTTTCACTTTTTCCGTTGCCCAGTCTATCAATCAAATAGAGGATTTTCTTACCTGTTTTTCCTAATAAATCTAATCAACATGCTTCTTTAGTCGATTTGTTCCTTACCTCCTCTCCTTGCTCTTGTCGAGTATCATTCTGATCGCTTGGCACTTTAGATCATGTAGTAGTTTCTACTGAGACTTCTTTTGCGTCGTCTATTCTAGTCACCAAATCTTTATCTTCTACCAGCGTACCAATTGAGATTCATCTCCTTGGATTAAGAATTTTATCCTTCCTATTAAGAATTGTGCTGCAGAGGTTTTTTATTGCGTCAATGTCTGCATCAATGTTTTTGTTCCTTCACGGAAATGCCAGGAAAAACAACAAACTTTTCCTTGTTTCACACCGACCTATTTTGCCACAAAAGCACATAAGGACCATTGTTTCCGAGTGTTCCAGTATGATAATTCTGGCCACAACAGAAGCCTATTTGTGCTTGCTCGTAACAATTGTAAACGTGTTCAATAAAGGTTAGATTTTGTTTTCGGATAGAATGAGATACCCCATAGATTCTAAGAAGTTTGGCTGTCGGGTCTGTAAAAGATTATGAAATAAGTGTAAGTCTTCTATCGGTCCTTCACTCAATTTGAGATGTTAACTTGAATTGATAAAGCAGTAAATTCTCTTCAAATTCTACTCTGGACTCATCTGGAGTATCTTTGCCTGACTTTTCACTTAAAACTGAATCTCTTTTGTGTAATATGCATATAACTCCGTCCAGGTTTTCTGATATCCTCTCTAAAATAGATCTCACCAAAGCACATGGACGATGTTATCTCTGCAATAGTCAACTGATCTGAAACTGGCTTCTGTTCTCTTTGAAATCTACAACAAGTACCTTGCTGCTTCGTGCTTTCCTGCTTGTTAGAAATATTTTTCTTTAGTTTCTAATCTTTCTAACTATCGACCTGTTAGCCTTCTATCTCTTTTTAGCTAAGTACTAGAGGCCCTAATCAATTCTGAATTGTTAAAGAACCTTACCTAACAGGGTCTTCTTTCAGATAAGCAATAAGGCTTTCATTTCTGTAGGCCCACTGCTGATATATTAACGGTCTATCAAACTTTAGATAAGAATGGACTGTTGATTTGAATATCTTGAAGGCATTTGACAGGTTTGGGCATATAAGTCTTCTGCACAAGTTATCATCTGCGGAAGGGAGATAAAGTTATACAATTATAGGTTTTTATAATTGTAATTTTACAAACATTTTTAGTTTTTTATATAATTATGATTTTTAAAGAATTGCTATTATAGATATTTTGAAATGCTGTGGCTATACTTAAAACATTCTATAATGTTGGATGTATGTCTCTTATATAGAGGGCCTCGAGAATCTGAAGATTGTGTTTTAAATTTTCATGGTGGAGTATACTAGTATTATCAATTGTTATTTTTCAGAATTGTGGATGTGGACAATTGGACTTATGCATTGTAAGTAATAGCAATGTTTTTAAAATTGTAATTATATAAAAAAAAATAATTTTTAATTAAAATTGCATAAAAAAACTTAAACAATATTAAATTAAGTTACCTTGCTTAGATAAAAAAAAAAAGAAGCATCATAGCTTTAACAGTTAAATTTGAAAATTAATTATAACAGAGCGCGTTATTTATAAATGGAACTGTGTGTGTGTGCGTGCGTGCGTGCGTGCGTGTGTGTGTGTGTGTGTGTGTGTGCGTGCGTGCGTGCGTGCGTGTATGTGTGTGTGTGTGTGTGTGTGTGTGTGTGTGTGTGTGTGTGTGTGTGTGTGTGTTACTCCAAAACGCCTGAACCGATTTTCTTGAAAATTTACACAGTTGTACTATCAGCGTCTGCGAGTGTTCTTAGCTAGGTTTTATGCCGAGGTACCCCCGATGAATATCAAAAATCGATAATCGAAAAAATCGGGTTATAGAAGGAGTGGTTTGATTTTAATCAAATTTGATACATTTGATATTCAGAAGTTTCAAGGTTGCGGTTCTTACAATAGTGCAGAAAATCGATAATAGATATATATAAAAGGCAAGATGTTTGTGCGTGTGTCTGTTTATCTGCTTGTATATCTGTATTTTTTTCAGCCCTTTTATTTTAGTTTTTGCTTCGGGTTTGGCACTAGCTAGCCCCGTGTGGGAATTGAAATTAAAATATGGAAAACACCCAGACATAATGTTGAGTATAGTGAAAACATCCAAGCCTTAAAACAATGGCAAAATATCTAGACTGTGCCAGGAAGAAAAGTTAGCTATTATATTATTCCCAAACAAAAATGAATTACTGAATGAAAGAACAGAAATTATCATGAAGTGTATACCAAAAATACCTGTTAGGATCATACAACCATGGATGAAAACCTCATAACTTCTTCTAATTTTGAAAATTGCGGGTTCATAAAAAATTCCGTTATGTGAGCGTTCTTAAGAAAACAGTAAAATCAGTTATTGTAAATCGCCTGAAGGCACCAAACGGTAGAAACCTGGGTTGCGCTATAACTCGTTTACAAGTGAATATATATATATATATATATATATATATATATATATATATATATATATAAAGGAAATAATGTACTGTGTTAACTGCATTTAATAACAAAAAACAAAAACAGTGGAAATTCTTTTGATGATTTATTGCGAAAAAAATTGTATACATCAGTTTTAAATTGTGAATTAAATAAAATTAAGCAATTAAAATCATATATAGACTACGCAAAGGTATTCGACAAAGTACGCCACAGAGACTTGAGAGAGATGCTTCACAACCTAGACATACTCAGGAAAGATATTAGAGTAATCAAGAGCCTGTACTGGCAGCAAACAGCCTGAATACGGACAGGAAACGAGTTCATCATATTTACATAGAAAGGGGTGTAAGACAAGAATGTGTCTTCTCGCCAGATCTATTCAATACAGCGAGGCAATTTTGAGAGCTCTAGAAGTCATGCCAGGATTCGTCATTGACGGCCACAGTCTGAACAATATAAGATACGAAGATGATACAGTACTGAGAGCAGACAAGGAAAAGAAACTACAAGAACTTTTACAGAAGGTAACTAAAGAAAGCTGAAAGAAAGTGTTACATATTTACCTTTTACAAGAAAACTAAATGCATGGTCATCAGTAAAAAGGAGGAGCACAAAATGCTCACTAAAATCAAGCAGGTATAGAAATTGAAATACCTGGGAAGTGTTCTACCAGAGGACGGAAAGTGCGACAATGAGATATGAAGGTGTACTGGCATGGCCAAGGATACATTCCAGAAGCTGAGTAGGATATTGAGAGACATGAAAATTTTGCTGGAAATAAAGAAGAAAGTACTGGCTTGCTATGTGATGCCTGTCCTTCATTATGGCAGCGAATGCTGGACAATCTCATCAAAGATGAAGGAAAGACTTGAAGCACCCGAAATGTGGTTCTACAGAAGGATGCTGAGGATACCATGGACTGGACATGTTAGTAACGACGAGGTTTTGCAAAGGATGGAAATGAAAAGGAAACTTATATTTAATATTAGGAAAAGACAGTTGAAGTTTCTGGGACATGTAATGCGGAACGAGGCATTAATACTTACAGGACAGATAGAGGGAAGGAGATAGAGTGGAAAACAACGTATGGCATACTTTATGGGCTTCAGCAAATGGATGGCAGAGCAGGGTTTGGAAGGAATAACAAGAGAAAGGGTGTTAAGAGCTACAAGAGATAGAGAGATGTGGAGGGCCATGAGGAGACACGGTACATAAAAGAAGACCTTTCCTTTCCTTTCCTGCTGTTCAATTTAGGATGCGTTTACTTCTCGACGTGTTATAAGTCATCATTATTATTGTTATTATTATTATTATTCACCAAATTCGGCAAAAGTAATTTCTTCTGCTTCTTTTAACAACTGGACATTTAAGAAATTCGGCTTGAAAATACGATAAAAAAATACAAGCACGATGATATGAAGTTAACTACCAAATAGAATAAGTAACTTTTCTCTGTACACCCTCAGCCTAACGACTATGCTTCTGACACTAACTTAATATGAAGGTAGGGGATATACATGCACCCTCGAGTAAACTTCGTCATCCCCACTTCTCCCAATGGGTTTTTTAGTCCTCATATATATATGATCGAGTTTGCCTTGAGACCCTTGGTCTCTGGCAGGTGCAAAGATTTAGACCTAAAAAGAAGTTGTTTTGCCTGACCTCTAATCGGACAAGACACATGCACTAGGAGTATTGAGCCTGTTTTATCTGACCGTCTCATTAAGGATGCTGGGTGTAAACGTTTTCTGCGTTTAGTGTTATCCGCCTGATAGTCAGGGATTTGAAGATTCGAATAACTTCGAAGGAGGCTATCATATCAGCAGGTGTATAATATCGGGTCTGTTGTACTGCCATTTTGTTAATGGTTTCTGGACTCTATTCTCCGGTGGGGCCTCTCGAAGCCATGATGATGAGTACTGTTACGGTAGTATCTTCGACCGAGACAATCCAAGTTATTTATGCTTGAATTACCAGTGGGTGTCTGTGTCACCGCCTACTAGTCATCCACCAAACCAACCAAAAGGAACATAAAAGCAACCAAATTGAAAACCAACAAAACTATCCAGCCGAACCTAAAAATTAGACCCGCGGTATATTATCTCTTCTCCTAATGTCAGGGGCATACGTTCCAACTTTTCACAAGTGGAACTCCATTTTCTTCAGTCTAAACATGTCTTCCTGTCAGAAATCGATATCAGTGCTTCAACCCCATTGCAGGAGCTCACAATCCCGAGATATTCACCTATTATGACAAAAATACAACCACCTAAATCGCTACGGTCACAGGCTCGGTGCCTACATCAAGGGCGGGTCTCCTTGTGGAAGGGACACAAAAACGAGAAATTCTAATCACCCGTATATGCGTATCCGGGTGGCACTTGTCCACAGAAATACATTCGAACTTTTCTAACATCCTGCTCTGACAAATGCACAGTAAAATCCCTACCCATTAACACATCTGATTAATCCCTAATCAGTGTCTAGATTGACTCCAAAGCAATGACATCCCTTGATATACTGTTCCATAGAACGGCTTTTCGCTATGAGAAGGCAGACTTCGGTCCTGTATCACGGAAGATTCTTTTCCTTCTTCAAATATGTTACCTCCAAAACTGCTAACCTAATTTTTGAATGGACCCTTTCTGGAATATATACCCAGATTTTCAGTAAAAACCTGG
Organism: Ascarosepion bandense; assembly: GCA_037127315.1. NCBI lineage: Eukaryota > Metazoa > Mollusca > Cephalopoda > Sepiida > Sepiidae > Ascarosepion > Ascarosepion bandense. Next base: position 5,452,009 of record JBBBDQ010000410.1, read on the forward strand.
TTCATCTCTGAATTCGCTGCTCACCGAAACCACTAATTCAAAATCTATTGCAATGAACGGTATAATTGTCCTTACTTCTTTCAGAACTGTCAACCATCACTATGAGAAAGTTCTGGAAAACGCAGATACTTGCGTGCTGTCTAGGCCAATGTTGAATAGAAACAAATTAGATCTTGCGAATTCCAGCCAAATTATGAACAGAGGCAAAATAGCTCCGAGATCATATCCTCTTCGACAGACAAGGCGAAGATCTTCGCCTCGATCTTTGTCTCAAACTCAAAGGTAGATGACAAAGGCCACCTTCTTCCCGAATTCCAACATCTCACTGAGCACAATCTCAGTAATATGCTCATTTCAGTAAAAGAAGTCTCTAAACTTATCAAAAACCTCGACCTCAAAAAAGTCATTGGCCCGGATAAAATTTCAGTAGTCGTCCTTAAGAATAATCAACCCTGAATTATCCCTGATTCTAGCAAAATTATTTAACCATTGCTTGAAATGAACATTTTTTCCAAGCATATGGAAGGTAGTAACGTTATGTTCGGTATTCAAGAACGCGGGCAACCGATCCTCCTCCTTTCTGTACAGGCTCATTAGTATCCTTAGTATTATCAGTAATCTTTTTAAACCCATTATCAACAATGTCGTCGAGCACCTATATAGAAACAATCTCTTGTACTAATCCTCTGAAGACCTGGTGGTCAACGCAGGCGTCACCAGGAGTCATTTCTCGGAACAACATTCTTTCTGATTTACGTAAATGAGCTACCTAAGAATATACTCCGATCATTGGTAAATACCTATGCCAATGACATGATAATATATGGGCGCACCTTTCAAAAGATCAGATATTGGCAGCTGACCTCTCTTCCGGTCTTACACTAACTTTTCAGTAGAGCAAAAACTGGCCGATTACATTAAATTCCTTCAAAACCAAACTGGTTACATTCCAGCACTGCCGATCAGAGCCCGAATTACCACCAGCCACGATGAAACGGATATCCCTTCGAGGAGCCCCGCACCTTGCCTCAGACCCACACACGACCTTAAGTAGAATTCTCATCAAAGATGAAGGTAAAATGATCGGCTTTGGTAAGTACTTGATTCCTCATGCTATCCTCTAGATCAGGCCGAAAATGGAGTACTTTTGCCATATCTAGTCGAGAGCTGCCTAGATCTCACTTTTCAGTCTTGATAAGATTCGAAATCGCGCCCCCACCAACTCGAGTCTTTGTTGGAGGAGAATAATTTCCACGCTCCAACCTTTCTCTCCCAGCCGAGATGTAGCGAATCTCTCGCTGTTCTATCGTTCTACCATGGAAAATGCTGGGATGATCTGCATCATCTGGTTCTACCAGGTATGACCTTCACGGTTTGCAATCACCATGTCATTTACATAGCAGCAAACATTTCCCTCTGTATTCCAGCGAGAAGTAAGTTCTACTAAAAAAAAATTACTGGGAAATAATAATGCTAGTGAAACTGGGTGTTTTATGGATGCTTTTACCTTATCCCGACACAGACAAAAACATTTTAAAGCAGCGCTAGACAATGGTGATATCCAGGGCCGGTACAAAGGTCGCCTGGGCCCGAATAAATCTATGATAACCTTTATTACATCTTAATTTTCAAAGTAGTATTTATATAAAATACAAATTTTATCGTAACCTAATTACGTAAAATAATGGATCATATACAATATAGGTGAACAATTCAACTAAAAAAATTGAAAATACAATATATCTGGAGATATGTCATAATAGATTATTCCATCTCAAATAAATCAACAATGTTTTGCAGCAATTTTTATCAGCAACTTGAGATTTTTCTTGTTAAAAAGTTGAATAATTTCAACACATTCAACATTATGGACAAACAATAATTAATTTTATATAGTGTTTTCTCGAATTTTATATAGTGTTTTATAGTGTTTTATAGTGTTATCTCGAATTTGATATTGTCTGAGCAAAAAAAAAAATCGCAGATTTGGATAAAAACAAATAAAGATCCAGAATGACGTCAATTGTGCTTAATTTAATATGTAACGCATATAAATATAGATAAAAAAAAATGCAAATGTTGATAAGATCGCGAGGGGCACAAAGCACTATCAGGGGCTCCCGATCAAGCATGCAGCTTGCTCTTCCCACCCCGGTACTACCCGCCGGCTCTACCGACATCCCTCACTCACGAACAAGAAAGAAAAATTTAAAGAAAATTTAAAGGTTAATAAATACTGGATATTGTAGCTGCCGTCATTGTAAGCGACTGGGTGAATGCGTTGCCATGACAACAAGAGACTGATAGATGCTAATTCTCCTAATAATAAAAACAAAAAATAAAATAGAATAAAATAAAAATATAATTTGCTTGTATTTAAATTGTTGTGATACATCACGTGGCCTTTTGGCCCGGGATTAGTGAGAGACAAAACTAAGAGAAAAGCCACATGGCGGACACTGTGCTACCGTCAAAGTTTTGAACCTACAACTGGTCTACCAGGCGAACACGGTAATTATTAAGTTACTTTAAGTATTGTTAAACGCGAAAATAAGTGATTCGTATTGATTTTCTATCATGTTTCCCCTTACTTTATTTAAAATCTATTATTTCCTCAAGCTGTTTGTAACTGTCTTGTCTGTTTGTTTTATGTAGTTTTCACGGTGTTACGAAACTCTGGAATAAAGTTATGGAAAAACATCAGTATGAAGCGTGGACCTTTACTTTGTCGACCAGTGTAGTTACAGTGAAAACGTGCCCAAGTTATGATCCACCGAAGGTTTTCATTACACCACTTCACAGAGACGCGGCGCGATACATTTCAGGTCAGAGGGTGGTTAACTACAGAAGTTACACCTTTCAAAATTCACAGTTGGTTCTGTAATCAAACTTTTACGAAAAAATTTATTCCTTAAAAAAAAAAAAAAAAAAAAAAAAAATATATATATATATAACTCAAGTTTTCTATGCTCCGAACTGTCTCTATGCTCTGTTTGTACTGTCTTATCTCCTCCAAACGTATTGCAAGGTTTAAAACACTTAAATTGTCAATCTCCATAATTCGTTATCTTTGCGTTACACTGTCCCCTTTAACATTGTGTTTCTGAGAATGTCTGTCCGAGGTGACTTTTTGTTTCAGAGTAGGGAGTTGACTGAGCAGATCGACGGTTTGTCAACTACTCAAGAAGTTTTAAATTCAAACGTAGCAAACGAAAAAAATATGCAAGGCGCTGTAGCTGTGTCAAAATCAGAGGAAACTAGAAGGTCATCACGAGAGAGACAATTAACAGCTAAAATGAAAGAGCTGAAAGAACAGGAATTATCTCAGAGAGAGAAAAGGTTCAGTTTGACGTATGGAGGATGGAAAACTGAAGTTAGAAGTGTTCGAGCAAAGTTAAAGAATGAATGTTCAGAGAAGGAGTTGCAAGATATGATGGACACTATTGAAGAGCAAGAGGCTAATATGAAAAAGTTGTACAACGATATACGTCAGAAATCAACACCAAGTCAAGAAATTCGAAGAAAGATCGATGCGTGTATTGCTGTTACAGCGGACTTGTTGGGATTAATGAGGACACGTCTTGTTGAAGACGAAGAGGACTTTGATGCGGAATTAGAAAAATCAAGAATACGATTGCTACTCAACAAGGACTATGCCGAATCCATATATGGATCTTCAACAACTGCACTAAGCCGCCACTCTAATCACCTCTCAGAGTCCTCCAACATCTCAGTTAAGAGAGCAGAAGCAGCTGCAGAGTTGGCGGCAAAAAGAGCTGAAATGAATATGGAAGCCGTCATTGATGCTCATCGTCAAGAACTGAAAAGATTAGAGAAACAAAAGGAAGTTGAGGTTATAGAGGCAAGGCTTCGAGTCTACTCTGAAGAAGAGGCACGAGAAAGAAATGGAAGGCATACTCCTCAATGTGATGAGAAGATGCCTTTCATCGGAAATAAGGAGCGTCGAACTGTGAAAGAGGAGGCATCTTTAGTGCAGACCTTGCAGGAGGCAATGGCCCTTACGCGACTTCCAACTCCTGAGCCCAGAGTATTTTTTGGTGACCCCTTAAAGTTTATTGAATGGAGCGCCAGCTTTAAGGCACTTGTAGAAAGGCGGTGCTCTGACCCTGCAGATAAACTTTTTTATCTACAAAGATACATCGATGGAGAGGCAAAATCCACCTTGGAAGGTAGTTTTTACAGGAAAGATGAGGAGGCCTATCAACAAGCATGGGACAAGCTGAATACTAGATATGGTCATCCCTTCATCATACACCGCTCGTTTAGGGAAAAACTGAATAGGTGGCCAAAGATTGGTGCACATGAGTACATCAAACTTAGGGAATATGGTGATTTCTTACAAACCTGCAGCAATGCCATGCCCCACATTAAGGGTTTGCAGATACTGAATGACTGTGAGGAGAACCAAAAGATGTTGAGGAAACTTCCTGGTTGGATCACATCAAGGTGGAATCGATATGTTACAGAACAGCTAGATGAAGCCAAGGACTACCCAACCTTCCAGGAATTCGCTTCCTTTGTCGCGAAGGAAGCACGCATAGCATGCAACCCAGTCTCTTCATTGCTTGCATTAAAGCCCCTTGAAGGAATGTCACCCATCAAGTATCCCAAAGCAAACACCCTTACCACAGATATGAATGACTCAGATGTTCTAAATGCCTCAGCCAAGCCCGAGAAAGATGAGATATTGTCAAGGAATCTTGGAAAGAAGCGTGTATGGTCGCATAAATGTATGTGTTGCGGTGATAACCATTCCATATATGAATGTCCCAAACTAACAGAGAAGTCCAAGGAAGAGAAGAGAAGATTCGTTATGGACAAGAGGCTATGCTTTGGCTGCTTACGAAAGGGACACGTTTCTAGAGAGTGCCAAAGGAAAGCTGTGTGTGCCTCGTGTCAGGGACGTCATCCAACCCCCTTACACGAAGACCATCCTTCAACAAACAATTCTTCACAGGAGGAAGATAAGATTTTTACATCCTGCTGTGTAAATGGAGGTGAAGGTGAGAGCACCTCAATGATAGTGCCTGTATGGATTTCCTCGCCCAATACTAGTAGCACTGAAACCTTGGTGTACGCCTTATTGGACACTCAAAGCAGTCACACATTTGCAGATCAAGAAGTGTGTGAAAAAATGAAAGTGAGGATGGAACCTGTCAAGTTGAAACTCTCCACAATGATGGGCAAAGACTCCATCGTGACAAGTCAGAGGGTTACTGGACTAAGAGTTAGGGGATTCTCCTCAGACACCTGGGTGGAATTGCCTCCCACTTATACAAGAGAGTTCATCCCACTTGAGCGCGCACATATTTCCACTTGTGAAACAGCCAGTAAATGGCAACACTTAGCGGACATATCTCAAGAGATGCCTCCCTTGATGGATTGTGGCGTTGGACTTTTAATTGGCTATGATTGCTCCAGAGCATTAGCACCACGAAGAGTCATCACAGGAGGTGACCATGAACCCTATGCCATTAAAACAGACTTGGGCTGGAGCATCATAGGAACCACACCCCAGCCGATGAACTTAAAAAATGTGACCAACTTCTCTGGAGTCACAAAATTAAGGAGACACACTTTGACTTCTTTTGAAAACAAAACACACATAGATACTAGGAGTCGATTGTCCCTTGCACCATATCTTCAGTCCAGAACTGGCTTAAAAGATTTGAATTCTGACAGAAAGATCATAAAACCAATCAGGAATGTGAAAACAATATCCAATGCACAAAACAAATTCTCAAAAGAAAATAAACAAAACATTCATGAAGCTGCCAAATCAGTGACAACTTCTAAATTTCGATATGTTTCTAGCAGAACAGATTCAAATTTCACAAGACGTAAGACACTGGATCCTAATTTCAAGAAGAGTTTACCAAAGGAAAAACCAGTTCCTGGCCCGACTATTTACAAATCTTCTAATAATACCAAGAAGGGAGTCCCATTACAAAAAGAGTTAAAAACATTATTAGTATCTACCAACTTGGGGACACCGAACACTGTAAAAATTTCCTCAAAATTGCAAGACACTTATCAAAATGAAGAAAATGTGAAGAAAGTTAAACGACGTTCAGTAAAATTTGCAACTTCTGAAAACTCAAGTAAACTATACTCTCACAACCAGATGAAATGTTTATATGAAAAAAGGGAGAAAATGAATAAGTGGCTACGTAAGAGAGGCAAAGCCCCAGTTACCAACAGAAACAGCTCCTGCCTTTGCAAGCTGGCCTCTCACCATGAAGGTCCCCGATGCAAAAGAACATTGACCAAAGAAGAGACAATGATGCAGAAAAAGAAACTTGATGATGAGAAACACAAAGTTGCAGAATGTGATCAGCAAAACCGTGAAAATTGTGAAGTTAAAAAAGAAGAAAATCTCTTCCCTAGAATGGAAACCCCTGAAGAGACACTTGGAGAACTTGGAGAGTCTGCGCAGGTGGATCCTGTCATTCAAGAATGTTCTATTTTGTTGAATGCTGGTTGTCCTTCAAGTAACATCTTAAATTGGCTGGAAAAAATCCAGGAACGTTTACCAGCAGTGATGAATTCTGCTGAGTTTTGGTTGCTGAAAGCTCGTGTTCATGCAATTGACAAAGACATGGATAGTCTACTTGAAGTATTTAGCAATGCAATGAAGCATGGAGCTACACCCATCAATACAATTGCTGAGTCAATGCCACAGATGATAAAGGATGTGATGTCATCTTCTAATGAAGCTAAAAAAAAAAAAAAAAAAAAGGTGAAATATTCACTGTTGAAGAGATGCCTGTTTCAGAAAATGAATAATTGATTTGGATGAAATGAGTGATGATGGCGCTCTTTATAGTCCATCTCAATCTCCAGCCTTTATGGATAGTATCTTTGACTATGATGTTGATGATACTGAGTACAAAACACCTGTGCCTCCAGTAACTCCAGGAATAATGAGATACCATGACTCATCCTGTATAAAATATTCAAAAAAAAAAAAAAAAAAAAAAAAAAAAACAACTCCATCCAAGGAAGAAGTTCCTTGTAATGAATGGAAACTTGCTAGAGTTCTTGAAGCACATCATGATGAAGATGTCCTGGTAGGAAGAGTTAAACTTCAGGTGGGAGAGTGAAAAAATAAGAAAGCAAGGAGAATATTTAATTAGACCCTCCATTGCTGAGCGACCCATCCAAAAGTTGGTGCTTCTTGGGGAAAGTAACCAGTAACTCTGTGCTCTAGTCCTGCTTGGTCATCACTAGATATGCTTTGGAGTCTGAATGAGATTTTAAGGAACTTAAGTGCATCCAACTGTTCTTAATCAACATTTAATGATTACTTATACACTGTAACAGTAAACACAAATCATTATAGGTGGCTCAATTTGACCATGTCACAGCAAGGGCAGCATTTGTGAAAATCACCATTGATTTTCTTGAAAAAATTACAATGGTGATTGGTGGGAGTGTAGCTGCCGTCATTGTAAGCGACTGGGTGAATGCGTTGCCATGACAACAAGAGACTGATAGATGCTAATTCTCCTAATAATAAAAACAAAAAATAAAATAGAATAAAATAAAAATATAATTTGCTTGTATTTAAATTGTTGTGATACATCACGTGGCCTTTTGGCCCGGGATTAGTGAGAGACAAAACTAAGAGAAAAGCCACATGGCGGACACTGTGCTACCGTCAAAGTTTTGAACCTACAACTGGTCTACCAGGCGAACACGGTAATTATTAAGTTACTTTAAGTATTGTTAAACGCGAAAATAAGTGATTCGTATTGATTTTCTATCATGTTTCCCCTTACTTTATTTAAAATCTATTATTTCCTCAAGCTGTTTGTAACTGTCTTGTCTGTTTGTTTTATGTAGTTTTCACGGTGTTACGAAACTCTGGAATAAAGTTATGGAAAAACATCAGTATGAAGCGTGGACCTTTACTTTGTCGACCAGTGTAGTTACAGATATTTTTCGCTATCATAAAATCAAAAAATCATGTCAGATCTTCATAAAACAAGCAGCATTTCTCTTTCTTTTTTGTTTCATTTTCTTTTCTTTTTTGTTTTTATTTCAGTAGTATTACTATTAAAATTTGCTAATATTCTATTATAAAGAAATACGTGAAAACCAATTGGATGTTTGAATTTTTCTTGTTGACGTTTCGCTCTTAACGAGCATTATCAAAACAACTTATTATCGTTTGTCTATATTTCTTAGATGAGTTAGTCTAACTACACTATTTATATTGTTCGAGCTGTTGTTCTCATCATGAAATATTCACAACGTTTTGGCCATTGTACGCTATGTTCTTCTTCATGGCTGAATAGATAAGAATCTTTGATTGAATTAATCCAGTGACTTAACCTAAGGATTTGTGAGTCCAATACCTGGCCACAGTAAAGGTGGACAAAAAATTGAGTTACTAAAGGAAAATAATTAAAACTGAGGTATACAGAAAAGGCATGGCACATGGAACTAGAACAATCTACCCCTGTGGTCTAAATAAAGAATTCGGTTCGAAATTCCAACGGATATCACTTGAAAATGTCCGGAGCGTACAACGATCAAAACGTCGTCAATATGACAATAAAGATGAGGACAACAATCCGAACAATGTAAATAGTTTAAATAATTAATTATCACTTGTTTTGATAATGTCCGTTGATAGAGAAACGTCAACAAAAAATATTAAAAATTCAAACATCTGACTGATTTTCACGAATTCCATCTTTGTTCGTATATTTCATAACACTCATTTATCATATTATGTCATTATTATCATATTCTATAATTATTTATCTTCAGTGACTTTTGATTAAAGATTCATCTCGATATTTTGTTTTTGTTTTTTGTTGTTGTTTTTGTTGTTTTTTTTTTTGTTTTCCTTTGTTTTTGTTTGCGACGTCGATGACTGTTCTTCATTTGAATCGTGACATCAGATTTGATTTCAAGATCTTTGCATGTTGACACAATTGTGGAAAATCTGAGGTCACAATTAAAAGCATGCATAACACCAATATCACAATTCCGGCCATTCCCATGCTGGTCGCCGATATACGGTTGTCTGGAACGCTGGTTTTAGAACGGATAGTCTTGGATAAAGTGCTTTTGTTGACTAATAACTCCTTTCGTAAATTGACAATAGTATTTTTCAGTTCTTCTTCCGTCAACGTTGACTGTCGGCACTTACAAAGACACAGCTTTTTATCAGGATTTTCTGATGACGTTGACACAGAATTATTAAACTCAGAAGGCCCAGCAGTAATATTAATACTCATCATCTCCGAAGTTGTATTGGGAACTGAAGATGCTGTTGAAACAGATCTTGAAAATGATGACGTAATTTCCGGAAGATCGGAAATTTGTTCTGTCATAAGAGGCTGCGTTATACCAGACGTTTCTAACGAAGTTGTAATCATTTCTTGGTAAGTGGTAACCGGTGTTGATATAAAGATCGAATTTGATATCGCTTCGCTGGGTGTTGGAGTAATGTAATCTGCAGTTGGATTACTTGCCACTATAGACACGCGTGTCGACGGGGCTGTAATAACTGATGGTGTGATGTGCGTTAAAGGTGGTTTTGGTGTGAAAGTGCTGAAATCAATAGAAGAAATATCAGCTGTTGGTGAAGCGACACTAGACGTCACTGTGGCGAAAGAATTGCTAACGGTCGGTGTTAGTGAGCGAGATTTGCTTGCAGGACCAGCAGTAGAACTACCTGAAACAAAATATACATAAAAATTAATTCAAGTAACTTTACAAATATACATTTGTTACCATTTGTAATTATCAATATTTAGTTTTCATTCTATGATACGAGGACTCAATATCTTAATTTAGATAGTATTCATACAAAATATAAATGTTATTAATTATGTAAAATATGCAATATATAGGGGAACAATTCAACTCAAAAAGATTTAAAATAAATGCAATGTATAGAAATTAGAAACATGCCATAATAGATCATTTCATATTAAATAAGTAAATAATGTTTGGAGGCAATTTTTAACATCAACTTCAGATATTTATTGTTCGAAACACATTTTCACATTATGGATAAACAAGAATTAATTTTATAGTGTTTTCTCGAGACTTAACATAGGTAAAACAAACTCGCGGATTTAGACAAAAAAATAATCCAGAATGACGTCAAAATCCGCAAAAAATTTTTCATCCTTTTCTAGATACTTCCACTAAATCGCTGAAAAAAAAAACAGCCTAATATGAAAGAAAAAGGCTCAACAAAACTTAATAAAAACGAACTTTTTCTATCAAAGTGTTTATATTATTATTAAGACGAAAGATCAAAGAATTTTTTAATTATTTAAAAAAAAATCTAATCCTTTCTAACACGTTCGAAATTTTGTTAAAAAAACATTGTTTTGATTTTAATTAGCGGGTAACCGAATAGTTACGAGAGTTTACAATGGAAAACGTAATGTTAAGTAATTAATTTTTTTTTTTCCGGTGAAAAACATTAATTTGGAAGTTCTTGCAAAAATCAAATAATTGTTAGATTTTAATGAAACATTTAGGACTTATTCACAAATGAATGAAAGTATTTTTGAAATTATTAATTTTGAAAAATCTTGGTTACTCTCCACCTCCACGTAAGTTCATTAAATTTTAAGAAATTAAATTTTGTTGGAAAAATTGGTTTTATTAGTTAAACGCAGGACTCATTGGGGAATGTAAATCATCTTTTTTTTTAAAACTTTTTGCCTTTATTAAAATCTGCTCTCAATAGTAAAATAAAAAATGCAATAACACTATGAAATTATTTAATTTGATAAGCTTTTAATTGCTTTAATAAATATATATTAAGGACATTATAATCTGGAGAATTTTTTTTCGATTAATAATGAAATTTTAAATGAATTGTCTTCATTTTTTTTATTATAATAATTCATAAAGTTTTAAAAATATTTTTTAAATATTCAAAGATTTGTTGTCATTTGGTTATTAAGTTATTAAGTGAAGACTATATTTACTAATCGAAAATTGAAAAATTTAATGCAAATCATCATACCTTCGTATTTTTAAAATAGTTTTAATTTTTTCTATCCTTTTGTGTATTTGAAGTTTTTTTGGGTTTTTTTTTTTGTATGGTAATTTCTGTGCGTACATTAAAAGTCATATATTTCATGGTTTCTTCCCCTTACAACAATTTCGATCGCCATACACTTATCTTGCATCTGTCGAGTTGTCATCACATGTCAAATATACGGGTAAAAAGATCAACTCACTGTGTTTAACAAATAGTTTTATTTTAAATTTCATGTTATAAATAAATAATACTTGTGTAAATCAGATTACTTAAACTTTAAATTTGTTAAATTTCTAAAAAATAACGTGTCACAGATGTATGTTTTATTTTTGCAAGCTTTTTAAAACCGAGAATTAACTTTTGTTTACAAATGTGTCGATCACTCAAAAATTGCCCAAAAAATTGAAAAAGATTTTTAAAATATCAAAATTTTAGATTCTAATCAATATAATTTCTGTTCGAAATACAGCAGAATAATTTGCTTACTGCAAACAGTAAATGTCATCATTTAGCTTTCAATTAAAACTAAAATAAAAATTTCAAGAAAACTTTTCTATTTTTAAAAATTCAATTTAAAAGTTAGTTATCGAAAATGAGTGGCGGTACCTACTTTTAATAGTCAATTGTGCTTAGTTTAATTTGTAATTTATATAAATATAGGTAAAAAAAAGAAGCAAATATTGATAAGACAGCGAGAGCCACAAAGCACTGACCAGTGCCCCTCCCCCCCAATCAGGCTTGGGGTGGTTGGGTTTGGTGGTAGTAGGCTTCGGCCAATAATGGTATCTCAAATTTCCAGGAACTGATTCTATAAATACACGTCATATTTAGGAACCTAAACTTTCTTTTCAATCTGAGAATGGAAACAAATCACTATATGCTATCAAAAAAATTAACTAATTTTGATAATTTAATACCGCTTAATTTAATTTATAACGTATACAGTATGCGATGGGTAAATTGTCGACATTTTATGTTTTTAATTTCGTGCATGCGCGTTGTTTGTTTTTGATTTTGTTGACGGCACAATATAGTAGGGTCAGTTGGGCACCACGCCACAATTCATTCCGCCAGAAATTTCACGCCGGTAGCTTCAATACAAGCATTTCAGAGTGTTTGGATGTCAATCTAAGGACAGTACAGAGAAGTCGAGAAGAGTTGCATGAGTCTAATGGTGATAATGAAGGTACGGCAGCCCGGAAACTCACTCTGATCGTTCTGATGAGAGAAGAACTCCCGAATTTGTTGGTGTTTACTCTAAAATTAAGTGCCTTCAGGTGGTAGTGCTGCCCTGAGTCAAGAGGGTTACTGCTAGAAGACCCTATGTCTGGAAACAGGATTCTTAACCACGCCGCACAAACAGGAGAAACTAATCATGGCTGTTAGAAAACTTCTGCGACCACATAACCCCTTAAAATCTGGCCACTCCCCAGACTTACAACCTCCTTGATTAGTATGTGTGGGGATCAGTTGAGCGAGAGACCAACAAAACTTCTTCTGACACCAAAGATGAACTGAAGGTAAAAGTTATGGCAGCATTTACCACAAACAAGGAAACTGTCCAGAAGAGATGCAGGAAATTCTGAAGAAGGCCGTGGTTGAAGCCAATGGTGACTTTATTATATAAGTTCACTCTTTAGTATTTCAAGATATTTTTGTGTAATTTTTGTAAATATATCTGCTAAAATGATTATTATCAGTGTTATTTTCATTTTTGCGTAATTTAGGCGACAATTTATTCATCGCATCCTGTATAAATGTAGGTAAAAAAAAAAGAACTTGTTAATTACATAGAGAGAGTCACAAAGCAATACTCAGCCTTGTACCCCCCCTCACCCACCGGTTGTGAGGAGAGTCGGCTTTGGTATTGTGTGTTGCCATGGAGGAAACCATCTTCCCATTTAATCTAATTTGTATACTGTCAGTTACAATGTACACAGCACACTAAGGTAAGTTTGTATATCCTAAATTTATTCTTAACTGCTACCTATAATTAGTATGAATAATAGTTGGAATGATGCATTCATTATTACATGTAGTTCTCCAATATTGAAATTAATAATGTCGACCTCATACATTAGCAAAATAAAACGTGATTTCGGTTTAGTGACCCAAAGCTTGATTTTTATTTTTAACTGGCTTCAAAGCCACATTCCGAGCAGACTTTTAAGCTAGCTCTTGTCCTAAATTTTGCAAGTTATTTTCCATCGTGACAAGGTAGCATCTTTGACTCCAAAATGAGGTCATTGCAAAACAGTTATTGTAGCTCCTGGTGTGATTAATGAAGTGTTTTGATTCAGCTGAGTTCCGATCCAGAAGTGATAACAATGACTCCGGAAAAACTGGCAGATCTTCCAGCTGTATTTTTACATTGTTACAGCAGATCCCGTCTGGTTCATCCATGTATCTGAGAAGATTACAATGCTTACATTTAATAGTCATTGAGCATATAGATATCTTTGGAGGATTTGAAGTCACTGCTACAGTTGTATTGAAAAGCCTTCTTGGGCAGCCCCCCTTTTAGTATAATTGTAATTATCACTAACCTGTTTGGCATGTATTTCATCAGATGCTTCCAAAGATTTTTGTCTTCTATGATCTGCAGCATCTGTTTCTCTCTTTGATAAAATCTAGCTATTATCCTCTGCACTTTCGGATTTTCTCTTCCTTGTTGTATCTGCTTCTCTCAATGAGACCTTGCTGCCATCTTCAGATCCTGACCTTATCTTCCTCGCAACATCTGCTTCTCTCCTGGCTTGTACCTCTTCTGATGTTTCTGATGTCCTTGATCTTCGATGGTTTGCAGTACTTGCTTGTCTCTTATGTCTCTTCTTTTGTTTATTCTGTTCTTTTCTCCGTTTGCCTTAGAGCTCTGGTCTCTGGATTTTTGCATGGAATTTTGAAGAAATAACTTTGAATTCCTCAATTTACTTCATAAAATTTCAGAACTTTACTTTAATTCTTATTCGGGCTATCAAACGGATTTGAGCTGAAAGTCTGACTTGAGCCGAAACTCCTATTAGAGTCGAAATTCCAGTTCCGGCCAAAAGTTGAATTCTTCAAATTACAAACTCTGCGGAACTTTAAAATCTCACGTCACGAAACCTCTCACTTTAACTCTGATTCCTTGGCATTTTAAAAAAAGAAAATTGATCTCCTCAATTCACAAAATTTTGGAGATATTCTAAATTGAATTTGAAACAAACATTTTAAATTCATAAAGTTTTTGTGTTACTTTAAACTCAATATAAATTAAAATCTTTTAAAATCACTAATTTTTTCAGTTATTTTAAAATTTCAATTTTTTAACTGTTCCCCCGTCATCCGGACCCAAATCCCAGTACTGAATGTTCAAGCCCCAAGGATAATCCCGATTTCCAAAAGATATATTGCAGAGCAAATACAGTCCGAGTTAGAAGGATTTCAGACACACGGACGGATGAACAGAATTTGCTTTTATTTATTTAGATGTATTGTGTTAGATAACCGCCTCCTGACGATAACCACAGGCGCCGCGAAATTTCAAAGGCTCTTCCATTTTGTTCATTTAACTTTCGCTCCGATAGACACGAAGCATGTAAAATACTTCAGAGACAGAGTGAAGAACTATTGTTCTGATACACAGTACAGGAAGCATATTTCCCCTTTTGTTTGTCTCTTTTTTAGGTTAGATACTTTTTAGATTGGTCACCGTTTTGACCACTTTTTGAAGAAACCGACACAATAAAGATATCATATCATGCATGCGGTCGGAAGTTTATTCTCCTGATTTCACCCCAAGGTTAACTATCGTTTTGCCCTGTTGTTTCTTAATAAACCTGCCGATGCACGGGAATTCGGCTTTTTCAGAGTTTTAAGTGCAGCGTTCTCGAGATTGTGCACGCGTATATTTTTCTTTGAATCTTTGAAATGAGAAAGTATTATTAGGCAAAGCTATGACAATGTGGGAAAAAATTTCGTGTGATGCGTCTCGTACATTAGGTTTTCACCAGATTAAAGAGATGTTTACATTGATGCATGCGCACGAAGGAGGTGGGACGCTGAAATTTAAATTTAACTTCTAAAAAAATATTGGGTGATATATTTTATTATGAGGATGCTCTCCGACAGGGTAATACAAATGAAGAAGGAATGGTACCTATGTTTTAACGATTATGCAAAGGCGTTCGATAAAATACGCCACAAGGAATTGATGGAGATGCTCAGCAGCCTCGACATATTAGGGAAAGACATAAGAGTAATCAAGAATCTCTACAGGTAGAAAACCGCCTGCATACGGTGAGGTAACGAATTCAGCAGATATACAAACGTAGAGAGGGGCGTATGACAAGGATGTGTATTTTCACCGGATAGCGAGACTATTCTGAGGACACTAGACGTTATGTCAGGATTTGTCGTCGGAGGCCACAATTTAAACAACATGAGGTACGCAGATGATACAGTTCTGATAGCAGACACGGAAAGGAAACTAAAAGACATCCTACAGAAGGCAGCTGAAGAGAGTGACAAGAAAGAACTACAAATAAACTGCAAGTACACCAAATGCATAGTCAAAAGCAAAAAGAGCAGACCAAAATGCCAAATACAGGTGGGGGGGGCTACTAAAAGCATGCAGGTACATAAATTCAAATATTTGGGAAGTGTTCTAAAAGAAGACAGACAGTGCGACAGAGATCCAAAGGCGAATTGGCATGGCGAAGGACGCGTTCCAGAAGCTGAGTTGAATATTAAGAGACAGGCAAATTTCGACAGAAACAAAGAAGAGGGTACTGGATGGAATGTCAGTTCTTCAATACGACAGTGAATGGATACAGGTTTTACAGAAGACGTTTTATTGATGTTGGGACAGGATAATTTAATAAAATCGTCCCAAAGTCACCTTATAGAATCTTCATCATACAATCGTCCCCTTCCATATGTCACTGTATTAGAATGGTTTAAATATCTCTATTTATACATCAACTTATGTCAATTTTTCTAGAGTTAATTGTAGTGTTTCGCATCAGGGAATACCAGTAGTTTCGTTCGAATATAATGTCCATCTGGAAGTTTTCTAGGATACAAATCATATATCACCCAACAGTTGACAGAAACGTAAAAAGTAAAATTCCACACCCGCAAAAATGGATCAGAATGCCTGAAAACATTTTGAAAGAACTACACTACAGCAAAACTTCACAATCAAGTGTGAAATTTAATGTCTATCTGGAAGTTTTCTAGGATACAAATCATATATCACCCAACAGTTAACTGAAACGTAAAAAGTAAAATTGCATATCCGCTAAAATGGATCAGAATGACTGAAAAAATTTTGAAAAAAATGAGAATACAGCAAAAATTCAAAATCAAGTGTGAAATTTAGTGTCCATCTGGAGGTTTTCTAGGATAAAAATCATATATCACCCAACAGTTAACTGAAACATAAAAAGTAAAATTGCATAACCTCTAAAATGAAGCAGAATGACTGAAAACATTTTGATAAAAGTACACTACAGCAAAAATTCACAATCAAATGTGAAATTTAATATCCATTTGGTAGTTTCTAGGATACAAATCATATATCACACAACAGTTAACTGAAACTAAAAAGTAAAATTGCATACCCGCAAAAATGGATTAGAATGACAGAAAACATTTTGAAAAAACTAGATTATAGCAAAAATTCACAATCAAGTGTGAAATTTAATGTCTATCTGGAAGTTTTCTAGGATACAAATCATAAATCACACAACTGTTAACTGAAACGTAAAAAGTAAAATTGCACACCAGCTAAAATTGATCAGAATGACTGAAAACATTTTGAAAAATCTAGACGACAGCAAACATTCACAATCAAATGTGAAATCTAATGTCCATTTGGAAGTTTTCTAGGATACAAATCATATATCACCCAATTACAGCCGAAATTCACAATCAAGTGTGAAATTTAATATCCATCTGCAGGTTTTCTAGGATACAAATAAGATATATCACCAAACTGTTAACTGAAACGTAAAAAATAAAAGTGCACACCCGTTAAATGGATCAGAATGAATGAAAACATTTCGAAAAAACTAGACAATAGCAAAGATTCACAATCAAGTGTGCAATTTAATGTCCATCTGGAAGTTTTCTAGGATACAAGTCATACAGTTAACTGAAACGTAAAAAGTAAAATTGCACACCCGCTAAAATGGAACAGAATGACTGAAAGCATTTTGACAAATCTAGACTACAGAAAAAATTCACAATCATGTGTGTAATTTAATGTCCATTTGGAAGTTTTCTAGGATACAAATAATTTATCACCCAACAGTTTACTGAAACGTTTAAAAGTAAAATTGCGCACCCACTAAAATGGATCAGAATGACTGAAAACATTTTGAAAAACTAGACTACAGCCGAAATTCACAACCAAGTGTCAAAGTTATGTCAATGTTTTTTATAGTTAATTGTAGTTTGTTTCGCATCAGGGATTACCAGTAGTTTCATTTGAATTTAATGTCCATCTGGAAGTGTTCTAGGATACAAATCATATATCACCCAACAGTTAACTGAAACGCAAAAAGTAAAATTGCACACCCACTAAAATTGATCAGAATGACTGAAAACATTTGGAAAAAACTAGACTACAGCAAAACTTCACAATCAAGTGTGAAATTTAATTTCCATCTGGAAGTTTCTCGGATACATATCATATATCACACAACAGTTAACTGAAACGTAAAAAGTAAGATTGTATACCCGCTAAAATGGATCAGAATGGCTGAAAACATTTTGAAAAAACTAGACTACAGCAAATATTCACAATCAATTGTTAAATTTAATGTCCATTTGGAAGTTTTCTAGGATACAAATAATTTATCACACAACAGTTAACTGAAACATTTAAAAGTAAAATTGCACACCCGCTAAAATGGATCAGAATGAATGAAAACATTTTGAAAAACAAGACTACAGCCGAAATTCTCAATCAAGTGTGAAATTTATGTCTATTTTTTTATAGTAAATTGTAGTTTGTTTCGCATCAGTGATTACCAGCAGTTTCGTTTGAATTTAATGTCCATCTTGAAGTTTTCTAGGATACAAATCATATATCACCCAACAGTTAACTGAAACGTAAAAAGTAAAACTGCACACCCGCAAAAATGGATCAGAATGACTGAAAACATTTTGAAAAAACTACACTACAGCAAAAATTCACAATCAAATGTGAAATTTAATGTCCATCTGGAAGTTTTCTAGGATACAAATCACATATCACCCAACAGTTAACTGAATACTAAAATGTAAAATTGCACACCCACTAAAATGGATCAGAATGACTGAAAACATTTTGAAAAAACTAGACTACAGCAAAAATTCACACTCAAGTGTGAAATTTAATTCTGACAAATGGAAAAAAAAGGATTGCCTCCATACTGAAAGAAAAAGACGAAGCCACATTTCCGACCGGATGTTAAATTTATTTTCTAACCAATGAAAGGAAGTGATTTGCAAAACTGTGAGAAGTAGTTTGCATTCCGGTGTGAAAAGGTGAATCGGTATAAAGGATGGGAAAAGGAAAGTCAGAATCAGTCAGTCAAATGGAAGCACACAGAGACGACACGCAATATGTGACTAAATCGTGTCACAAATTCGTTCTCCTTTTTCACTCATGCTAACTTCTTTTACCTTTTCTTCTCCATCTTCAACATTCTCGCGGTTAACAAAGAAGAAGCCGACGACAACAACAACAAGACACTTCAACAAACTCCTAAAATCCAAAGTCCGATAAGTGCAATTTCTTTTATTACTTCACCTTCCTTTTCACTCTCTAGCCGGTCATAGAAAAAGAAAAGGAATACAGACTTTATTAGTAATCTGTTAATATTTCTTCGTATACATATTCTGCTACTATCAACTATGAGCTCTGAATTCATTCAACTTCTTACTACCATTTCTGGGAACATTTAACTACGTACATTTTTCTATTTGAATATTTTCTTCTTACAAATTTGTTATTCTGTTTAGTTAACTTTTACTTTAACATACGAAATGAAATATTTTCTTTCTCCACATTCCAACATCTAACTTTCAACCTTCTGATATTTTAAATTATAGAAACTTCGGTTGTGTTTGGCACAAGTCCAATTTGACAAAGATCATCGAACACCCTACAGCTTTGCTATAAAAAGAGTTGATCTGTGGTGACCCCAATATGCACTGGGTCCACCATACATAAAAGATACTGAAGTAGGCTTTTTAGTCGGTATCATCTGAGAATTCAAAAGGCGCATATCTAGAAGGTAATCTCGCAATCAAATGTAGAATCGGATATCGGAGGATGTCAGTGGAGGCACTATCATAAGCAGAAAGTGAACTCAACTGACATGATGTTATATAAACGCCCGATTTTAAAATGAAAAGACAGAATATTAATAACCGATCCACAAGTGGCAGGGGTGCAGAATCACTCGCAAGAAAAAAGATCGAACGCTCAAAGAAAAACCTAAAACCTTATACCGCTTTCATAGCCGACTTTAATTTGACGGAATGTTAAAAAAACAATTATTTTGAGTATAAAAGAAATAAACTTGTATTCTTAACAGTTGTTGGTGACATAAAATTACATAAGTAGTATTTTCTTGAAGCAGCATCCTTTTTAGAAAATTGTCGTCTCCTTAAGGACGAAACGCGTCACACGAAAACTCTTTTCCCACTTTGTTATATATATTTCTCCTGGAAAATTAAAAGAAAGACATTATTAACAACTGATATTAAGAAGCTGAAAAGTTGTTTATGATTTTTATTAGGTACCTCTACTAAATCGCTGAAAAAACAAAATAATATGAAAAAAATGGCCCCAAAATAAATAAAAACGAACTTTTTCCATCAAAATGTTTATGTTATCATTGAGAAAAAAGATCAAAGTATTTTTTAATTATTTAAAAAAAAATTTAATCCCTTCTTACACGTTCGAAATTTTGGTAAAAATCTTGTTTTTATTTTCGTTAGCGGGGAGCCAAATCTTTACGAGAGATTACAATGGAAAACGTAATATTACCTAACTCACTTTTTTCCGGTGACAAACACATTAATTTGGAAACTTGCAAAAATCAAATAATTGTCGGATTTTAATTAAACTTTCAGGACTTATTCATAAAAAAAATTAAATTATTTTTGTAATTATTATTTTTTAAAATCTTGTTTATCTTTGGTAAAAATATATTTTTTTTTACATCTGTTACCCCCACCTCTACGCATATTCATGAAATTTCAAGAAATTAAATTCTGTAGGCAAAATTGGCTTTATTAGTTAAACGCTGGACTCATTAGGGAATGTAATTTCTTTAATAAATTTAATATAAATTCCAGACATTATAGTCTGAAGAAAAAAAATCGATTAATAATACAATTTTAAAAGAATTGTTTACATTTTTGTTTTGTTTTTTTTAATAATAATTTACAAAGTTTCGAAAATATTTTTAGAATATTTCCAAGGTTGGTAGGTTATAAAGTGAAAAGTATATTTACTAATCGAAAATTGAAAAGTTTATTACAAATCAACTAGCCATCGTATTTTTAAAATAATGTGTGTGTGTGTGTGAGATTTTTTTTTGCATGGTAATTTCTCTGTATACATAAAAAGGTCATCTGTTTAACGATTTCTTCCCCCCTACCGGAAAAAATGTACAATTATGTCACTTGTGATCATACACTTATCTTGTATCTGTGGAGCTGTCAACACATTTCTAATACGACAGACAGGTCAAAAAGTTCGACTCTCTGATTAAGAAATTTCATGCTATAAATAAGTAATACTTGTGTAAATCAGATTAATTTGCTAATTTTTTTAAAATAATGTGTCATATATGTATATTTTATTTTCGCAACATTTTTAAACCGAGAATTAACTTTTGTTTACAAATGTGTCGATCGCTACAAAATGACTTAAAAATTGAAAAACTAAAACAAAAAACCGAAAGATTTTAGATTTCGATCAATATAATTTCTGTTTGCAATACACCAGAATATTTTACTTACTGAAAATAGTAAATTTAATCATTTAGCTTTCAATTAAAACTAAAATAAAAGTTTCGAGGGGTTTTTTTTATTTCTAAAAATTCTGTTTAAAAGTTAGTTATCGAAAATGAGTAGAGGTACCTAATTTTTATCATCATATGAACAGCACGATTTTACTTACTTGTGTAAGTGACTCTCATGTAGACAGTGGTATCATTTTTTTCTCTGTTTTCCAACAGATTATGTTCGTATTCTTTGCATGCGTTAGCGGTGTATATAGTACAATCATTCGTTATAATGCTATACATCACATAACAAACGAGAAGGTTATAACTTTTAGCCTTGTTCAGACAATCCTTTAAGAGTTCGGCTCTTCTTCAAATATGTGTTTGGAAAGACATATTTCCCTTTCTTTGGAACGTAACTAATATTAGCTGAAAGAAAAAACATATTCCTTAAATGGATATATTGACAGTTTTCCTGTACATGAACAAAAAATTAATATTAGTATCAACAACAAAAAAAGAACGGTGTGTCAAAAAAAATATTTTTTCTCTTGACATCGCTGTTACTGTATATTCCATCGACAATTCTTACTTTTTAAATAACTACTTTAGAATGTTAATCAAATTTTAACATATGAGGTTGGATTTATGGATTTTCATTTTTTCACTCGAGAATTGACTAATTATAACTTTAATGAAAGATATGCGTTGTGGTGCAGTGGTTATCGGCTAGAAACGAGAAATTGGGGAGCTGAGTTCAAATTCTAGTTTAATTCATTCATACTTCCGCGCAAATACCCTTGGGAAAGGTATTAATTCGTTTCCTCCGTTCAGTTATGTTTGTTAAGTAACAAGACAGATTGGGTTCTGTAGCCTTGGCTGGTAATAGTTTACCACAGAAAGTAATGGCAGCCTATTGCGGGATAATCTTCTGTCCAGTCATTCATGTCTCTTTCGAGACATGATCGCCCTAGCTGACTGAATGAAAGATGTGCTACTTATGAAACTTATGTGGTGTCTGTGTAGTAGGTAGAATGCGCGTATATATATATTTGTGTGTGTGTGTGTGTGTGTGTGTGTGTGTGTGTGTGTGTGTGTGTGTGTGTGAATTAAAAGTTATCCTATTAGGGTACTATTTTTTTAATTTATGAAGAGTAAAATTTAAACAGACAAAAATTACATAAAAATTTCAATTTTAAATTAGAAATAATGCAGGGAAATGAAATCAAAGGAGCGTAATTCAGAATTATTAATAGCAATATTTGCGGGAAAAGAAAGAAAGAAAGAAAGAAAGAAAGAAAGAAAGAAAGAGGGGAAAAGTAATGATAAAGAAAGAGGAATTTGTATCAATCTGGATGTAAGAATTTTTTCTATGGCAGCATGTGGTCATTAATTCACTTTTAGTAGATTAGGTTTATTTATATGACTTTATGATGACAAGTTTTTCTAAAAGGCATACGTTACAAATGTCTCCTTTTTCGCTAACAGATTTAGTTTTAGCGACGATATTCCAGATAATAATTGAGTTGTCTTTGTTGGTTTTTAATTTTCAATAATATATCGATAAACCAATACTTTTGCTGTATTTACTGTTGTTTAAAGACAACATGTGGTTATTGAAAGTATATTTCCACATGTTTGAAGCTGCTCCAAAATAGAATTTAGAAATCATTATCATCCGAATGGATGCGATCTCTATAGAAATAATACTTTCGGACATACACAGGCCATTCAATGGGCACATCGTATTTTTCCGGTCGTTGAAATTATTTTTAGAAGGGTCACTATTATTAGTAGTTAAGTAACTGATACTATTCAGGTGGGCCAAGTATATTATTATGTTGTGAAATATATTTAGCTATGTTCTTAACGCAGCTATAACTAACTTTAACATTGTTTTTTTTTTAAATCTTTTAATGTGGGTGAATGGTAGAAATGTTTGTACACACACACACACACACACACACACACACACACACACACACACACATATATATATATATATATATATATATATATATATATATCCAGGTGAAGAGAACTCAAGGTTTTACTATTTTGAGTACCCCGGCATTTATTTTATTATAAACAGTGCTCAATATAATAGATAATATAGAGCTTAATATAATCATATAATTATTAATTGTTCATTGCAACACGGAGATTTCTCTGTTTCGAGATATATTCTCTTCATCAGGCAATGTTAGATGTTGGCTGTGCAAATGATTTACATTTAAATACAAAAAACCTTAACTTTGCTGTTTATGTATGTGGGAAGATATAAAATTTATGTGTGTGTTCCTTTTAACTAATCATAGAGAATATTTATTTTGGAATTTGGTCCGTATTTTTCAAAGAATACATGCTAACTAACTTTTTCTCTTTTTTTTTTCCTCCTTTTTTCCTTTCCCTCCTTTCCTCCTTTTTTTCCCCCTCCCTAACGGTCAAAATGTCAACTTGCTTTTAACCTAATTTGATCTTTTCCCCTTTTCCTTTTATTTTTATTGTTTCTCACTTAGTTTTACTGTCTTTGATGTGATGTGCCTATTTAGTACCAAGAGAGAAAAATAATAATGAATGCAAGAACACCTGTGCTCATTCATAAAGAAAAACAGTGGAGAAAAATTAATTCCAAGGGAGATAACTCTGATATTACCATTGGATCTCTGGATTCTACGGAATCTTCTAATCTGGTAGGATTATTAATACTATCAATCTCACGGTCTATAAGGAAACTTTCCCTGACGATCCGTTTATGTGAAACCTAGGTAGGTCCGTCTGGCTCATTAGGTGTTTATTCATTTATTTCGCTCTACTTCCGTATTAAGCGCTTTATGTTACTAGATTACTCGTATCGGGTTTTTTTTTCTTTGGGCTTCTATTAAAGACACTTTTCATGCTTGTTTTTTACTTAGATAGATAGATAGATAGATAGATAGATAGATAGATAGATAGATAGATAGATAGATAGATAGATAGATAGATAGATTTGTTTCTGATGAAAGGCCGAGGCCGGTTTGAAATATCAAATATATATATATATATAATAGAAATCAATAAATACTGTAAAAAAAAATACATTTTTAACTTACAACTTTTTAGTAGTTTTTCCAATATATATATAAATATATATATATATAGAAATATAAGTAAAGAACAAAACAAAGTATATAAAATAAGTAAAGAACTCGATCGATTCTCCTTTTATTTTTTAAAAACCGTCTACCGTATCATAATAAAAGTTTAGTTATTTATAAATTCAGATGTCAGTGTGAAGCTGAATACATACGACGGACGACTCTTAGGTTAGAGTCGAGATTAAGCCAACATGTTTCTAGGTATATGAGATTACATTTGTGTGATCATACTCGTGTATCGCAATCAGTGCACGAGTCTTCAATTGAACAACACCTATTAGATAATAAGTCATGCCCGTCTTGTTTTTCGACTGACTCATTTTCCATTTTACATACAGGCAGATCAAAACGCCACTTATTAATTTTGGAAGCTTTATGCTTAAATTATTTCAGCCTCTACTGTGCAAGTAGAAGGAGAATTTTTTAAAGATCCTTGCATTTATTCGGAGATATGTGGGCTTTATTTTTTCTTTTTTATGCTCTACTGGACTATTTTTTCTTTATTTACTTATTTTAACCGTAATCTTTTTTCTTAATTTTACGTATTTACAATATTCGTAATTTCAAGCGTGTTCCAGCACTATCTCTCATAATTTTTTCCTAATCAACCCGACGTAATTTAAGTTGCCAACGACTGGTTTCTGAAGAAGCGTTGACCGAAAGGCAGCCTAGGTCCAGATATTTAAAAAAAAATGAACATAAAATTATGTTTATTCAAATCCATATTCCTACTATGTAGTATCATATATATATATATATATATATATATATATATATATATATATATATATATATATATATAATCTAAACTTATTTATAAATGGAACTTTGTCTGTGTTTGTGCGTGTGTATCTGTGTGTGTGTCTGTTACCTATAGACTCCTAAACGGATGAACCGATTTTCTTGAAAATTTACACAGTTGTACTATAAGCGTCTGTGAGTGTTCTTAGCTAGGTTTTGTGTCGAGTTAACCCCGATAAATATCGAAAATCGATAATCGAAAAAATCGGGTTATAGAAGGAGTGGTCCGATTTTAATCAAATTTGATACACTCATAGACAAAAACATAAAAAACGATATTCAGAAGTTTCAAGGTTGCAGTTCTTATAATAGTGCAGAAAATCCATAATATATATATATATATATATATATATACATATAAGGCAAGATGTTTGTGTGTGTGTCTGTTTATCTCCCTGTATGTCTGTATTTTTTTTTTTTCACCCCTTTTATTTTAGTTATTGCTTCGGGTTTGGCTCTTAGTAGGTATAATTGTAGTTCTTAGTCTCAGCCATGATACCATTTACTAAGAGGAGTTATTTGGTTTTCAAAATTCAGTTTACGTCGAAAAATACTTATTTGATATCGATATCAGGAAATCAAAATTTTGACTTACATCCATTCATTTTTCTTTCAGTCTACGGTTTCGCTTTAACTGGAAACAACTATTGCTTTTTAGTCTTTCGTGCCAACATCCAAAGAGTCTGAGCTCCAGGACCATAGCTTAGTTTTAAAGCTTTTATTACACCCGAGCAACGCCGGGCTATACTGCTAGTATATATATATATATATATATATATATATATATATATATATATATATATAGTGATGTCGGAGATAGTATGAAGCCAAAAATGCTGACAGTCAATGAAATATTGAGAGTAAAAGCATTTAAGCTTTATTAGTCTTTGTAATAAAGTGCTCGATATCGAAGTTAGAACATTAACAATATTAATATAAGTAAAAGGTGTGTCACTTACTTGACTGATGTTACATTCACCACCTCGACTGCGAATTTTCATAGGGGAACCTGTCCGTCTACTCCTTAGGTGTTATCAGCAATTTACTACTAGTGTTTTTCGTTTATTATGCACTTATTGTTTGTGTAAGGTTTTTCTGTACGTGCATAAAAGCGAAAAGCAGTAGCAAATTGCTGATAACCCCTAAAGAGTGAGAGTAGTGAGTGACGTGATTTAGAAAGGTGTAACGAGTTTATAAGTTTCGTTAAAGCCGACTGAAAAAGGTACTGTGGTTAAAAAAATTATTTATTTTTTTTATGTTCGTATAAGTGTTTTTTGTTTTGTTTTTTGTTTTTGTTTTCGTTTTTTTTTTTTTACTCAAAGTGTGTACAAGCTGTACAAAAGCTTTGCATATCCGAACAATTTTGGCTATTCTTTTAGCAAGGAAGATTTTTATTTTTAATTGAATATATATGCAGTCATCTGCAAACATACCTGTTTCGCTGTATCACAACTTATCAGTACGTTTAGACATCTGATTGCTTCTAGCTAGGATTGAAACCCAACCTAACTGACATCAGTCACGATTCTACTTCTCAGCTATAGGAGCTCGGTAGGGGAAGGCTGACTTTAGCTTGTTATATACAATGTAAACAGACGCCAGTAGCCAAGAGTGTTCAAATTCATTACTGAATGAACGATGCGTAAGTAGCTACTGTTTTTTTTTAATGTACCATTCCTCCATAGTGCTCAATCGGCGTGCGAGAGCGTAGTCATCCACACACACACACACACACACACACACACACACACACACACACACACACACACACACACACACACACACACATGTATATATTTGAGGATACCGGCTCTTAATTTATAATTGTTTTTTAATTATTGACGGTTGTCTTTGTTGTATGGAATTTACTTCAAGGATCATGTTTATTTTTACTATTTTATTTTGCTAGTATTTTGGTATTGTTTTTTAATTATTGTCTAATGTTACTATTATCCTTATGCTGCTTATTAATGTGTTATCTGATAGAAATATGCTCTGATGGGTAGCATGGGAGTCTCTTTGTGAAAATGCGGTTGTGGTGTGTCCTATGTAAGACGTTTTGTGCTTTTTGTTGTTGTTGTTGTTGTTTTTTTGGGGGGGTTTGTTTTTTTGTTTTGTTTTTTTTTTTTTTGTAGTTCAGTCCTTTTGCTATTTACCCTGAGCTCCTTAATAAAATGCAAAGAACAAACAGCAATATTATTGGTCCTGATCTGACGACGCGGCTTCAATCACTTTCCCACTACAGTAAAATTGCCTATCTATGTATTTTCTATAAATACTTTCATGGTTCAGTTGAGCTCTTTGCTCTAATATGTAGACTCTATGAATTTAAACGCAATACTAAACTCGCGTTGAGATCAACTTAAAGTTGAGCTGATTAGATGTAGAAGTAAGCTAACAATTTCTTTATTCGCACTTCTCGCTTGTGGAACTCACTTCCGGCTCCATGCTTTCCAGCGAACATTAATCTGTAAAAGTTTTATGCAATATTAATCGATATCTACCGTCCTCCTAATTACATTTTCCTCTACATGTTAATTATTAATGTTTCTATTCTTAATTCTTCCACATCCTGTAACCCCCGTGTCTCTTAGTGGCTTTACTGTCTTGCATGGGGTGATACGGATTAAAAAAAGGTTTGATGTAGATGTCATCAATATATCTAACATAAACAATGGTTTTATTTTATTGAATATTTTGTTTTTTAACTTAAACCACAAAACGATACAGTTAATTCAAAATATTTCAACAATTGTTTTAATTACAAAAAAAAAAGACATAACTCTGCAGTTAAATACCCGCGTAAATCAATTAATAACTACAAATAATGCCGAAATCGCATCGAGAAAACAGAAATGTTAACATTCATAAACCAAGTATTCCACTCCATCCACTTTGAATCAATAAATAATACTGTACTTAGCTGTAAAATATATCAGCTCTATTAACGAAATTTGTTGATATGTTTAAAAGATTTACTGCACAATTTAGACATGAACATATAGTTAAAAAGCACAAAAGGTCATTGTATTCAATCGTTTATTTGGTTTATTTTGCTTTACGCCATATCAACCTCAATGGGTTATTTAATGCCGACAAAATTTTCAGGATAGGTTTGTAGGAATAAAATATGTATTCAACGTAAGAAATAACTTTGTAGATCGGGTTTTATTGACGTGTTTTTGTAAAGAAGGTTTTTGTCAAGAGTCAAATATATTGCTGGTATTTCTTTTTTTAATGCTGGCATTCTTAATCTATCTTTATGCTTTCATGGTGTATTGACCCTAGTTTTGGGGTTAACCATTTGCCCGTAGCTGAGACTCTAACAAGTGCTACCACCCTGGGTCAAGATGGGAACAACAACAATTAAGAGGTGGTTCCAAGCTCCTAAAAACCTAGCTACCGGATACGCTTTATCGTCTTACTTCGAATGCGCAATCTTTTGTGTTCAGTCGGCGATTGTTCAAACCTACTAGTAATTGCTTTTGCATCCAATTTATCTAATAATTTCTTTCAATAAATAGCAACATCTGTGATTGGCTAAACCGGTCACTGATATCAAATCTATCGTTTATAAGGAAACTTTGTTTCTGATAGAATATGGTTATTCTCTCTCTCTCTCTCTCTCTCTCTCTCTCTCACTCTCTCTCTCTCTCTCTCTATATATATATATATATATAATTCCAAGTGAAGAGGACTCAAGGTTTTTTTTATATTTTGAGTGCTCTGGCATTTATTTTATTATAAACAGTGCTCAATATAATGAGTATTATAGAGCTTAATATAATATAATATAATATAATATAATATAATATAATATAATATAATATAATTATATGGTTATGTACATTTTACATTGCTACATGGAAATTTCTATGTTTCGAGATTAATTCTCCTCATCAGGCAATATTGGTGTGGTTGTGCAGACGATTTACATTTAAATGACAAATACTTTCGGTTTACTGTGAATGTATGTGGGTGTTTTGTGTGTGTGTGTGTGTGTGTGTGTGTGTGTGTGTGTGTGTGTGTGTGTGTGGCTAGTCAGAATGGAGATTCACTTTGGGGTTTGACCCCGAGTAATTTCTGTTCTAACCAACTTTTTGGCTCCTCTTTTTTTCTTTTTCCTTGACTCTATTCCTGTCTTGTCTGTTTTCTTTCGCATTTATCTGATCTTATCATTTTCTCTTCAGCTTTATTACATTTGCTGTGATATTCCTTTTTAGTAGTACCAGCCTATCTTCCCTTTAGTCTATTTGTTAAAGAAAAGATTTTTTTTCCAAAAAGAAACCCCTAATGGACGAAGGAAAACCCAAACAATATAAAAGTCCATATAGGGAGTACTAAAAACACTCTAAAGCAGAGAATTTATCAGCATACCTCTTCATTTAATAATAGCAAATACAGAAATAGAGCATCCCTATCGAGATATCATTGGTACCTAAAGGAAACAAAAAAAAACACCCAAAATAAAATGGAAAATCCTAAAAGAAGCTAAAATATGTAAGTCCTTAAATGAACCATGTTCATTATGCTTATATGAAAAACTATTTAATATTAGATCCCTTAAAAATAAAAATTTATTTAATAAACGCAACGAAATTAATGTCATATGTAGACATTGTAAATTATTCACATTAGAAAATGGATAAAACCTAAATTAAATAACATGCTCACCGACGAATTAGGTAAAAACAAAAATGAAAATAAAAATAAAGCCAAATATAGAATAAGTTAGTTTTTCTTTCTTTTTTAATAATTCCCCCCCTTTGTATCAGGATAATAAACTTTACAGCAAATTGATAGATGGAGCGAAAAAACAGCGGTTCGGGGTTTCTTTTTGGAAAAAATCTTTTCTTTAACAAATAGACTAAAAGGAAGGTAGGTTAGTATTACTAAAAAGGAATATCACAGCAAATGTAATAAAAGTGAAGGCAAAATGATAAGATCAGATAAATGCGAAAGAAAACAGACAAGAGAGGAATAGGGTCAAGGAAAAAGAAAAAAAGAGGAGCCAAAAAGTTGGTCAGAACAGAAATTACTCGGGGTCAAACCCCAAAGTGAATCTCCATTCTGACTAGCCACACACACAAAAAAAAACACCCACATACATTCACAGTAAACCGAAAGTATTTGTCATTTAAATGTAAATCGTCTGCACAATCACACCAACATTGTCTGATGATAAGAATTAATCTCGAAACATAGAAATTTCCATGTAGCAATGTAAAATGTACATAACCATATAATTATATATATATATATATATATATATATATTCTGATTGGTCCACACTGTCTATGCAAAAATGCCTCCCTGATTAAGGGGGTTTGACTTGTTTTTAACCTTTTAAAACCCTTCAACTTGAAATAAACCTCATCACTTGATAAGACACACGTAATGTCGAAACAAAATAACCACTTTTGTCGTGATATTATAACGTAATCATGTTATAATTTCTGAATATATATATATATATATATATATCATAAATGAACTAGCAGAGTCATTTAGACATGCTGTAATGGTTTGCAAGCTTATTTTACTCGATTAATTACGACTGAGTAATGAGTTCAATCTTCACTGGGTGCTCCCTACTTTCAGCCTTGTGCCATATCTTAGCTACGGTGATTTTTTAAAATCACCATAAATGAAGAAACATGACCACTGTAAGTTACACAGATTTACTAATAAGTCTTGTAATGATACAATTTTCAATCTGTGACTATTCCCAGATAGTTATAAGAAAAGTGACATAGTCAATCTTAAACCACTGAAATGTGGTTTGACGCACACACAGCTTCAACAATCTGACAATCATTTTCCATAAAATGGAATGTAATATATATAAATGATACACATTCTCCACACATGAAAGGTACTTGTCTTATTTTTTCTCAATTGAGGCATGGATCATGTATCATCTGGAGCGGGAAGGGACAACTCAACACCGCCGACTGAACACTGAGCGCCAGGACAACTCAGCATAACCAACTTTATATTTTATCGAGTTGTTGTGGCGAAATCTTTATCGCCAAGTTGTTGTGACCTGTTGGGCCAGGAATAAAGACACGGTAACAGGGAGGTTGGTTCAAATAATGTCTTTGAGAATAACAAGAACATATATACAAAGTAAACTGTTAGTAATAGCAAAATAGAAGTGTAAATCCAAAGGATATAGTTACACTGCATCTTAACTCTCACTAGACTGTGTCACACGACTAACTACAGCTGCGTCCCCGGAAGTCACTCCGGTTAGTGTTTATAGCAGGAGGAAAAGTCCATTCCACGTAGAAGGGCACTATAACATTATTTATAACCGAATAAAAGTAATTTATTAAAACCTTAATTAATGAATATTTTTCATCAAATAAGGCATTTAAAAAAAAGATTATGTAAAATATAAACCATTTTTAACTATTATACTTAGTGCATCACTATTTAAGTTCTTTAAATCAAAAAGAAAAAAATTTGATGCTTTGTCATTTACATAGTGACGTACGTATACTTTCCGCATTCTCTTTGTAACATCTAACATTCATGACCAGTCACCATATTTCTCAACCTATACCTATAGTCAAATTCATTACTATAGTAATGAGATTTTATTTTAAAACATTGCATCCCAAACAAGGCACTAAGACATCAGTGGTTACGGTGTGTTCGAGAATATGAGAGAAAAAACAGTATTAAAGAGAGAGGACATTAAAAGGACAAGACTTAAAAAGACAGTATATAACGATTGGCATTTAAACTTTTGAAGATTAAATTTGACTGGGAAGCAAGGAACCGGAAGTAAGTTCTACAAGCGAGAAATGCTACAGAAAAATACTGTTCGCATAGAATTTAAGGTTACATTTATCCATTTCAACTGTAAACTCTAGTCATAAATTCAAAAAGTCTAGGTAACATGGAGAAAACTTCATCAGGACAATTACGATGAAAGTATTAACGGGTAGCATAACGCCTATTTGCGCAAAAAAAAGTGGCTTCAGCGCGCCGAGTTCAAATTCTAAGTGAGTCTGTTTCGTTCAGTTTATTTATGTCCCTAAGCCAGCCTAGTTCTTCGGATATGATCTATACGCCATTTGTTTATATACTAGAAAATTCGGGCATGACGATGTAATGTGGCACTAACTACTTGGCTCTATAGTCTCATAAGCGAAACAGTCAAGCTTGCTTAGTTTTGCGTTTGCAGTCTTCCGCAGACATGCGCGCGTAGGACTCGAGTTTATCTCTGTATCCCATCAGCAGAGTGCACCTTTGGTGTAATAACGTTTATCATTCCATTCTTTTGTTTATATTCTCATGTTACTTTAGCATGTTAATATATGTATGTATGATACGCCAACACTGGAATGTATTTATTCGTAAGCAACTTGATCACATTTCATGTTTTTATCATCGCGTATAAACGGATAGAGTTTCATTACGTTTCTTTGGTCTGTCTCATATTCTCAAAATAATTGTAAGTTGTTAAAATTTTTATAAGGACATTAAAAATGCATCAGTCGTTAGAATAAAACTAGATGCATCGCAAAAAATTAATTTAATTGCTACCCCCATATCTCTCTCTCTCTCTCTCTCTCTCTCTCTCTCTCTCTCTCTCTCTCTCTCTCTCTCTCTAATACACGCATTATTCAGTCAATTAATTGGAAGAGACATGACTGACTGGGTAGAAGTTTTCCCGCAATAAGTCGCCATTGCTTTCTGTGGTAGACTGGCTACAGAACCCACTCTGTCCTGTTATTTAACCCATAGCTGGAGAGAAGAGGCGGATTAATACAATCCCCAAAGATATTCGCGCATAAATAAATGCAACAAATTGAACTGGAATTCGAACTCGGCTCTCCGATTTCTCATTCCAAGCCGATATCTACTGCACTACAACGCACGTTTGCACGCATACACACATATATCTTCAAATTACACGTGACTTATACCTCGATCGTTTTTGTTCATCTCTGCTGTAACCAGGTATTGAATTCACAAGTCAATGGATTACTTAAACCAATGTTTTTATCTTCTAGGCCAATAAAGGTTCGGATCGAAATTCTGAAAAAGGCCTTAGCATACAACGGCCGAAACGTCGTGAATAGGACATTAAAGATGAGGACAAAAGTTCGGACAGTATAAATACTGTAAATGGTTGCAGTGCCTCATCTCAGAAATATAGACATAAAAAGATCACATTCGATGTTTTATATCATCATGCATAAATGGATATAATTTCATTACATTTCTTTGGCCACACTCATATTCTAACAATCATTGTAACTTGTTAAAATATTTATAAGAACATTCATAACGAGCCCCAGAACGACTCGACACCGGAGCAACTCAGCACCAAAAAATAAACTTTTCTCTCTCTCTTTCTCTCTCTCTCTCTCTCTCTCTCTCTCTCTCTCACACACACACACACACACACACACACACACACTATCTATCTATCTATCTATCTGTCTATCTATCTTTCGAAATCTCTTTCTCTCTCTCTCTTTCAAAATCTCTCTCGAGATCTGTTTTTCTCTCTACATTACACATCGTTGTATACGAGAGGGTTTCGAAATGACACACTTATCAAAATCAGTATTTTAATGATCAATCATCAGAATTTAGGAGGAAGTGTTGACGAAAGCTGAGACACCATGTGCTCAGTATTTGGGTGACGTTTATTTACACCCCCTAATGTAAGTACTTACCATTCGGGAAAACGTTATTGCAGTATATTACATCTACTAGAATCTGAAATGAGAAAAATATTTGAAATAGTGTTACTTTGTAGGAATTTCGTTAATCTTAAATCAGATATTCTTATATTTAAAAAAAAGAAAATGGTGAATAATTATATCTTTCATCAGACATACCGAAATTGGAAACAAGACTAACAAAAATGTTAGTAAACTGCTAGGTAACATGTAAGCTCTCCTGTAGCAGTGAATTCTAGGCAATCTCTTTACGGACGAAGAGGAGACCAAAGTGACAGATATGGTTTTACTAATGAATACTAAGGACACTATGGACAGAACAACGAGGAAATCTTAAGGAGATTGGAAACGACACTAAAAATAGTTCAGCGAAAATTTGATTAAACAATTAATAGTTAACTGCTCTTGAAATTAACTGCTAATAAGTGGTTAGCAGGAAATGGCTTGTAAATTTTAATGCCTTGAAAACAAAACTGCTCTCCTTTAACTACCATAGAAAAATCTGTCCGCCATCAGAATGGTTGATGCTAGACTCCTGGAGAGCAACACACTACACCTCCATGGCGAAAAAGTGATTTCAATTGACTGAAGTGGAACGACTTCATCAAATCTATAGTTGCATCTACTGCTAGGAAGATTAGGTCACTGTGTCGTGTCAGAAAGTTTTTTCTCGTCAAAGTCTATCTTGCACATTTATAAATCTATCATTCGTCCGTGCAGTTAATAGTATTGCCATATCTGGTCGGGTGCTCATGCTATTCATTTCGATGTCCTCGACAAAATCCAAAGAAGGAGTTGCAATGTAATCGATTCTTAGCATCTCGACTTCAGTTACTTTCACGCCGACGTGACGTGACTTCCGTCTGTCTTTTCTGTAAATATTTTCATGCCAACTGTTCTGATTAGTTTTTTTTTTTTTTTTTTTCTGGTGCCAGATTATATGAATTTAAGTGTGTTGCTAGATTAGTATCTAGGCCCCTCCCTTTTAGCGTTTGAATAGTTAAATGCAATCGCCAGTTATACTACAAAAATTTATTTTCTTGCACTTCCTGTGTGTACTCGAGCCACAAGACTAGGTCCAACCCTTTTACAGTGAAACCAATAAAATATTAACGCTATTTCCAGGCCAATAGCTTCTTTTCTCGCACTTCCCACCTGTGGAATTCCCTTCCGTTTACTTGCTTCTCCGACAGCTACAATCTCCAAGAATTTAAATGTAAAGTAAATAATCATCTCCTTTCTCACTAACTTGCATCCTCTCTCTCTCTCTCTCTTATGCTTCTTTCTCCGTCCACTCCACTCCCATTAGTATCCTCACCCTTCGCTTACCCACTTCCTGACACCCCCTATAACCGGTCACTCTTTCTTATAACCTTCCTCCTATGTAACTCCGTGCACACCAGTAAACTGCCTTGTTTGGAGCGATATGATTATAAAAAAAAGAACTCTTTTCCGTTCACTTGCTTGTTACGTCTTAAGTGTAACAAAAAAAAAAAATGATTGACCAAAACACATTTACGACAAACACAAAATAAGATACATACAAAATTTACAATCTTTTGCATTCAAAACAGAAACATACAGTTTACTACTGGTGAGTGTTACAAGGAAAGAAGGAGAAGGTAAGGAGTCAAATATCTTTACTCAGATGTGATTGATACCGACTTAGTTGACCGCCTGCAGTCACTCTCTTACCGGCGTGACGTGGCTTTCCTGTGCCTCTTCTATAAATACTTTCATGGCTTCTGCTCTGACGAACTTAAATCTCTGGTGCCCCCTAGATGTGAATTTGCACGAGATACTAAATTGGCAACTAGGCCCCACCCTTTTACAGTGAAACCGATAAAATGTAACCGCAATTTCTACTCAAACAGCTTATTTCCTGGCACTTCCCGCCTGTGGAATTTCCTACCGCACGCTTGCTTCCCCGACGGCTACAACCTCCAGGAGTTTAAATGTAGGGTCAATAGATACCTCCTAACACACTAACTCACACCCACTCTCTCCAACTCTCTCCCTATGTACATCCTAAGTCGTCTACCACCCTCCTTCTGACATTTCCTATACCCAATCGCTCTATGTAACCCCCTACGCTATAGTGGCAGTGGAATGCCTTGCTTGGGATGACACGATTAAAAAAAAAACTTAGCGAAGTAGTTTAAGTGCTATACTTTATGGAAGTTCTCAAATGTGTTTATAAAGAATAATTTCCATTATGGTCAACGAAAGCGTCAAAAATATCTATTTACCCATTTAGTTCCATGAGGTTCTCTTTCAGGTTTTAGTTGGTCGGCAACTTTTCTTAGAGATTCTTTTGGCTGGATGCACAGATCCACGAATCGGGCCGGAGAGGCAGACGGAATCAGATTCGGTTTTCCAACAATCTGGCGTGTGTGCCTGGGGTTACAGAAATTGGCGACATTCTGTCTAAATTTCGGCCAGTAAAAATGATTTAATATTTTTTCACAGTTCTTATTTATTCCTAAATGTCCTGACATTGGAGTATCATGAGCTATGTTTAGTATTTCTTATCTGTATACTTTCGAGACCACTATTTGGTTTATTACCATCCACTACTCATTTAGACTGGCATTCACTGGGCACCATTTCCTCATTAAAATGCCATCTCTCATATAAAAACATTATCTAACTTTTCTTGCTTCTTCTAAATGGAGTATTTTATTTTTTAAAAGACAAATTTCAGGATCTTTTTCTTGTTCAATAACAAGTTGATATTTATTTAGAACTTCTTTCATTTTTTCTATGCCATTTCTTTTTTGGTGGGGTAATTTAATTTTTTATCTGAATTATTAGTTTTCTCTAAATGATGAGATATAAAGGTTTCATTCAATTATAACCAATTAGCTGGTGTTACTGAATCTTCCTTTTCTGAAATTTGTTTCTTTGCTTTTTCCCTAGTAATAACACAATCAAGGTATAATTCACTGTTTTCTACAACCTCGAATTCATCGTTTATTTCTATTATATCACACACTATTGGTTCTGCTACTACCCTGTCACCTGCTAAGTCGTTGCCTAACAGTAGGGAGACCTGTGGTGATACCGACCGAGCAAAAGCATTGGACCGGATGTTTGCACTCTCATGACAAAAAAGCTAATGACCAAAACTCGACGGTACGCATCCGGCTTCGCGCAGCCGTTCCGGTTGAAAACTAAAAATTACTTAAATATTAAATTCCAGTTCGCGAGCCTTCGCGAATTTTATTTATCGGCCAATGGGAAGCTCAGAATCAAATATGATTGTGAATTCCCAAATGATCTGCTGCGATCCAAAAAGTCGAAATAAAAAGCCGATACAGAAAGCATCGCCAGACAGACAGACAGACAGACCGACGCAGACACACCCAGACAGACTCGAGTGAGACCAGATTAATTAGTATCTCGCTTGACCAAGTCAAGTGGCTTACTATGCTCGTCACCTTCACCTCTCTTTTCCTTCTTCCCTGTCTCAAAACTACTTACTGACCAAAGAAGCGGATACATCAATGACATTCCTTACTTACAACGCTCCCACATACCTAAGTATTAATTCTCTTTTCAGCATTTTATTGCCATGAACATTTTAACGTCCGTTGGACCCATATTTAAAGGATTACTTGAATTGTAAAAACCTTAATTGATATGTGTATATATAAAATGTTATTTTCAACTCAATTTGCTTTTCTTGAGTTATAATCTTTTTATGACTTATAGTGGGATATCTACAACGAGGCCAAATTCCGTTAATCTGCAACAATATACAACTACCCTTCAAAAGAACGAACCCCCACTATAGACCCCTTGAACTGGCAGGGTTGGTCGTACACCGACTACAACCAGACCATTCACCAATTCTGATTTTATATAAATTTTATGAAGGGGAACCTTAATGACACCTAATTCAACGCCTTGCAAAATCGTCAGTGGAGGTCGATTCCAATACCTGTAATTATGCCTTCTAATAATAAGGTTTGAGACGCACCGGTGTCTCGCAAGATTTGGATAGGACTAGCTTTCTTAGGGTCGTCAATGTAAACAGAACTCTGGGATAAAAATGGTTTATAATTTCCATACATGAGTTTTTATTTTCTCTAACACCTAGTTTAAAGAAGGAAGAATGAGGCAAGGAGTTACTTTTTTTCTGTTTTATAGCAAAAACATGAGGTTGAAGGGGGTTATTTTCACCCCGTTTTCTTTTTAGGTTTCGGTAGTCAGATATTATGGGATTATCCTTTTTACACAGGAAATTTTTGATTCTGTCCGAACAGAACTTTTAGGTGTATCTCTATTTTTTTGTTTTTTTTGTTTTTTGTGCATATCATTTCTATGAGATATATTATGAGGGCGAGGTTCCGACAGTGTTTGTGTATTTGTGTGAAAGCCTGACTGGTTTTCGGTTATTTTAATGTTTTCAAACTCTTCTTGTGAGTTAAACTACAGATATGTGCTACTACTGCGGCCTCGTTAATCGTTTCTACATTCTTATCTTCGAGATGTATTTGAATCTCCTATGAAACGCAATGTTTAAATTCTTCAATAAGAATGAGTTGGCGTAACTTATTATAATCATTATTTATTTATTTCGCCCTAACCCATCTATCAAAGAGATCTTCTTTTTTCCTAGCGAACTAAACGTATGTCTGTCGCTTGAACTTCTTATAATTTCGAAATTTCTGCCTATATGCCTCTGGTGCCAATTCATATGCATTTAGTATGGCATTTATTATTTTTCATAATCTTTGGCCGAGTATATATCAGCAGTTCTGCCGACCAAAACCGTCTGTAAGAGTGTTGACCAGATTTCGTAAGGCCCTCCTAAATTTATTGCTATTTTTCAAAATGAAAAAAATATTTTTCCACTTTTTTCCCACAAATCTTAGGTACTAATTTGATATATCTTCCGGCATCAAATACTGCACTTACGGAAAAATTCTCAGAATTTTTATTTCTATTTTCATGCTGTAATTTTAATTTTTCTAACTCTATTTCAGCTTCGATTTTTCTTTCTTGCATCTCTAATTTCTTTATTTATAATTGAAGACGTAAACTACTTTGGTCGTCTTTTTCTTCTATATTACATGAGTCTAAAAGACTTTTATCTATTAGTTCTTTTGCGACGATACTTTTTATTTCTACTTTTTTCATAGACGGGTTTGTATTTAATTTGAAATAGTCCGCAATTTGTAATAAGTCCGATTTCTGTAAAATCGGCTAAACTTTAAAAATTTTCCACGATAAAAGGCACGTTTTTGTTTTTGTTTTTATATTTTACGAAAGATACTTAAATGTACTTACTATCTTTTCGCGAATTACGTATATTCAGTTTTTTCTTTGTTTTGTTTTTACGATACTATCGACTTAGACGAGTCCCTAACTTTTGTTATTTACTTATATAGCGTCGGACGAGCCCACAATGTTGTTATGTGTTAAAAATGTGTTAACAAAAGAAAAAAAAATGATTGACCAAAGTTAAATCACAGGCAAATATTTAATTTACGATAAAAACAAAATAAGATATATACAAAATTTACAATTTTTTGCATTCAGAACAGAAACATAGAGTTTTGTAGTGGATGAAGGCCGTCCACTTACTAATTTATATTTTAAAGGTCGACTCGACGTAACATTCGTTATGGTTTGAAGCAAGATTTATGAATGAACAAGAAGGCGAAAGTAAACGGAAAAACAATATATTGAAAAAGGTTACATAGGGTTGAGAAAGCATGCATAAGAAGTTGTAGAGTCCGGTTTCAATGAAAGTTAATGTCAGAGAAGAAAATTAAGAGAATAAAAAATATATGCGCCACTAACTGCTACCCGCAATTAGTGCGCGTGTGGTTGTATGAGTTAGGGAGGCATGTCTGTTCTTGTCTGCCCTCGCCCCGGGACGAAATCCTAACTGCTGTATCACGTGCTGTTTCCGGTTTTTAAAGGCTTCGTTTTTGGCGGGAACTACGACTGTCACGTAGACGCCGCGTGACCATGCGTATGTATGTGTGTGTGTGGGTGTCAATGTGTGAGACCCACAGTTTACTACTGGCGAGTGTTACGAGGAAAGAAGGAGAAGGTAAGGAGTCAAGTATCTTTACCCAGTTAACTTAGCGAAGTAGTTTAAGTGCTATACTTTATGGAAGTTCACAAATGTGTTTATAAAGAATAATTTCCATTATGGCTAATGAAAGCGTCAAAAATATCTATTTACCCATTTAGTTCCATGGGGTTCTCTTTCAGGTTTTAGTTGGTCGGCAACTTTTCTTAGAGATTCTTTCGGATAGATGCACAGATCCACGAATCGGGCCGGAGTTGATAACGTCAGCAAATCCTGTTAGCAACTGACTACTCTCTTCCCAAAACCTATTTTTATAGGGGCTATCTTTTAATTTTCATATTTCTAGAATCATTTAGAATTCTCTCGATTTTACTCGAACATTCTAGCATCTTCCAAAACGTTCTATTCCTAATTCCTCTGTTTAACAACTACTTCATGCATTAAAACTTTTTTGTAATAACAAGTAGGACTCAATAGAATCTCTTACTATAACTTTTTAGACATTATTAATATTATTTTTATATATAAATCCATCCTCGTAACATCAGTACCTAGATGAGTGGCCGCTTTTGTCAGGCGCTGTAAGCTTGGATGTACGGTTGTTTTTTTTTTAACTGTTGGTTCAGTAATTAATTTCTTCTATTTCTATTATTTATCTCTCAAATATTTATATTTTACAATAACAATAATAAAAACGTTCTCATATATTTAACAATAGTTTCATATTTCTATTTTTTTCTTATTTATTGATTTGCTTCTATTATTGTCATTAAAGTAATAATAACTCAGAGTGGCACATTTGATGACAAACTGTTCACTCCAGTGTAAAAAATATATAGTTGTTGCTTGTCATGGTAGGGGGCGTCCTATCAAATCAAATGCGAAACCGTCTAGAGTTACAAATTCTGTAGGACCACCCATGGTGGTAAGTTCGGTGAAGAGGGACCAGACTGAACGCGACCAACTCCCGAAGACACCAACAGCAGAATTGGCAAAAACACAGACGATACCAACGGCCAAGCCATCGGAAGAGAGCAACGCCAGTCGGGCTGGCGTAACCAAGAGATAGACCAAGAGCTCGACAGCTCAATGTAACCACGTTTGTCAAATTTTTCTGTCTCAGTTGCTTTTAAACCGCGAGTGAAGCACTTCTGGCCAAGTGTGTCTGTGAGTTGTCTACCAAAATCACATTCACCACATCGATGGCATCGTCCGCTTTCTTCCACCCTTTAGCAAGTCCAGGGCGATGTTCTTGTGAGTAACGAGATCAGATTTAGTCCATTGACGACTTGTTCGTGATGGTCGTATCTTTCATGACCTGCGATGACGCGAGGATGCGGCACGTTCACTCGTGACTGGGTTGGCATATTCAGGATTCCTGCAGCTCACCCCAAGTGGGAAAGACCTTAGAAAAGCTGATGTAATTATCTGACTAACTGCGGTCTTGGGGTGACCCATTCTTGCGGTCGAAACTAAAGATCTCAAACTGACAAAACTTCTATTGCTTTCTCCTGCTTGACTATCGAAGCATGGAGCGTATGGACATTGATTTACATCAAGGACATGGAACAACCAGAGAGAAGAACAGCACTTGTGTTTCCTGGTTGCTTTGAGCGAAACTAGACTCGTCGAAGAAGGAAATATTAGATAAACTGGATCCAACTAAACGATCTTTAAGAGAGAAACGCATTCACGAGGACGGCTTTGCCTTGAAAACCAAAACGTGGAACAGAACAACCTCACTGACACCAGAGAACGCTTGATCACCCTGTGAATCTCACTCAAGCATGGTACTTTCCTGACTCTCATCTCTGTCTATTAACGTCCTCTTGTTTTGACAACACCATCAAAGAGTCCTTCTACGATCTTTTGAAATCAATAATCCGAACCACCCCAATATCGGATAAAC
The DNA here is from genome assembly GCA_037127315.1 of Ascarosepion bandense. Lineage (NCBI taxonomy): Eukaryota > Metazoa > Mollusca > Cephalopoda > Sepiida > Sepiidae > Ascarosepion > Ascarosepion bandense. The sequence continues at coordinate 5,493,643 of JBBBDQ010000410.1, forward strand.
TCGTGATTTTTAGCGACTTCCATGCCAGAGTCGGCTGTGATCACCGTACAACGCAAATGGATATCTGCTTCTCGATCTCTGTTCAAAATACGACCTGACTATGACCAACACCCTGTTCTGACTTTGGAACGAGCACAAGACATTATGGTAACACCCAAGATTCAAGCACTGGCACATCTTGGACCATGTCCTCATTCGATCCCTGGATAAAAGGGATGTCCACATCACACGCTACATGCCTGTGGTGGATGATTGCTGGACAGACCACAGTCTTCTGCTCTCGCAGCTATGTATCATTCTGCAGGCAGGCCTCACTGACGCTTTGAATGTATGTGTTGTGGATTCCTGGTGAGAAACCGCACAAAATAATGAACAACAAAAACAGATATTGAGATAGAAAAGTAGGTTATATTGAACGTAAGATACAAACTTGAACGCAGGTTAGTAAATCCAGGAATACTATTAGTAAGAAATAAATATATACAAGTCTTGAAGTGAAGTCGTTGGAAATAGTATATCCGTGTATATTATTCTAGCTGAGTAGAGCTCAGAGCTATTCTGACTTTTGATGCGGTAATCTCTGGGTAACTTCGGTATCTCTCGGTAACTTACGTATCAGTTCCGGTACTCTCCAATAACTCGCACGGATCTCTACTATAACTCTCAACTGCTGTTCTCTCTATGGTAGGAGTATATGCATACACAGTAGAGTCCATTATCATATACAAAGAGGAGATCTCATAACAGTATGAAACTCCAGGACCCCCAAATATTGGAGCTCTTTCAACTATCCCTTGAAAGTACTTCAACGACTCATCGGACGCAGAGATCATCAGCGGAAAATGGACAACTCTGCGTGATGCAATGCCACCAGCAGCTGAAGAACTGCTTGGGTTTTAGAAAAGGATAAACCAGAAATGGTTCAACAAGCATCAGGAAGAACCAGTTGATTGTTCAAAAATGAGAAGACTATCAAGACCATCCCTCATTTACAAAGCAAATGACAACAAAAGGCTACCAAAGACGAATTCACGCAACCCAGTAACCTGGCTGTGAAAATCCAACAATATGCAAGCCAACAGTATATGTGTCGCTTCTACGCGTACACGGAGGAAACTTTTAACCCAATCAAATCAGTTGTGGCAGTCCTTAAGGACACGAACGGTACGACTATCCTTATTGATCTTGAGCCTTTCCTGGACAGCTGGAAAAAAATCCAGAGCCTTCTCAATAACCGGATCACCAGGCCGGAAAACCTCCTGCGAATCACCTCTCAACTCTCTTAAAAATGCCAACATTTTCACGATCTTCAAAAAAGAGACCGTTCACTCTGCAGAAACTATCGTGGTATCTCCCCACTCTAAGCATGCTGGCAATATTCTTGCACGGATATTACTGAATCGACTCTTCTCCGTGATAGAAGAGATCCTTTCAGAATCCTAATATGGTTGCTGGTCTTCAAGTGGCAAATTTGACATGGTCTTCTGTGTGAGAAAACTCCAGGAGAAGTGTCGTGAACATCGAAAACCACTGCTCTTCACCTTGAATCTCCAGTAGGCCTTCCACAAAGTCTCAAAACCAGTAATATCTTTCGATACGTAAGTTTTAAATTGAATTTCTTCTTGAAACTATAATTTCAGCTTAACTGAAAGCTTGGTACAGTGGATATCGGCTCGGAACAAGAAATTGGAGAGCCAAGTTCGAATTCTAGTTGAATTCATTGCATTCGCTTACGCGCAAATACCCTTGGGAAAGGTATTAATCCGTCTCTTCCCTCCAGTTACGGGTTAAATAATAGGACAAATTGGGTTCTATAGCCTTGGCTGGCAACCAGTCTACCACAGAAATCAATGGCAACCTACTGCGTGATATTCTTCTGCACAGTCAGTCATGTGTCTTTCGAGACATGATCGCCCAAGCGTGTTTCACGTATGACATTTAACTGACTGAAATGATTAAATTTACTATTTCCACTAAGCAAAATACTCGGGTGCATTTTGAACCGAAATTGTATTCAGTGGAATATAAAATTTTGACATTTTTTTTTTAATTTTCAATTTTTCGGCTATTTTTTTGAGCGATCGACACATTTGTAAACAAAAGCTAATTCTCAATTTTAAAATCTCGCAAAAATAATATATACATCTCTCCCTCGTTATTTCTGAAAAATTAACAAATTTATAGCTAAATTAATCTGATTTGAAACAAATATTACTTGTTTATGGCATGAAATATTGAACAGAAAGGTCTGACTCGTTGACTTTTCAAGTAGGTGATGACAGCACTTGTTATCAATCAATCTGGAAGTATGATGACTAAATGTGCAGTTTAACATTAATAAAAAAAATTCAGAAATTATCTTAAAAATCTTAATTCTGAATGATTTGTATTAAGCTTTTGAATTTTCGATTTGTAAATAAAATCTTTTTTAATGAATTAATAACCGAAGACTGAATAATTAGAATAAATTTAAAAGTTGTTTGAAGATTTAATTAGCAAAGAAAAAAGGAAAACAGTTCTTATAAAAATTCATTATTCATCGAATTGTTTTCTTCTTCAGAATATGATAACCTAAAATTATATTATTAAAAACAATCAATTAATAGTCTATCTACATTAAAAATAGCGTACGTTTAATGCATTTTTTATTTTACTATTTGGTTCAGATTTTTGGAACAATTACACGATTTACATTCCTCAATGAGCCCTGCATTTAACTAATAAAAAACAACAACATTGGCATAGATAATGTACTTCTAGAAGTTTTATGCGATTAATTGGACTGGTGGGGTAACAGATGTAAAAAAAATAAAATATTTTTTCAGGATTTTTTAAAAATAATAATTGCATAAATAATTTCATTCATTTGCAAATAAGTTTCATAAAGTTTCATTAAGATCAGACATTGACTTGATTTTTGCAATAAATTTCAAATTAATGTGTCTTTCAACGCCAAAAACCAACTGGCATAATATTAGTTTCCTTAATAGTCATATTACGTAAATATGGAGTGAATCGCTGACGGAAAACAACAAAAGAAATTTTAACTAAAATTTCGAACGTGTTAGAGAGAATTTAATTTTTTTTTTAAATAATTACAACAAAATTTGATTTTTCCTCTTAATAATAGCATAAACATTTTGATGATAAATTTTTTTATTAGGTTTTTAACATCATGCTATGCTGTTTTTTCAGCAATTGAGTGGAGGTACCTATTTTAGAAGTATCTTAAATACAGTGTCAGTACATTCGAAAAGAGTGAAAATGACAATTAACAGTTTGATTTCGGCTTGCAAACATGCGGGGGTAAAGATTGTAAGACTTATAGAAAGCATGCTTCCTTCTTTCTGATCACGTGAAAACCTGATGATACTGCTGGGACAGTAACACGACCCTGAACCCTGGAAGATCACCGTAGTGGGCAATGACATCCTTCCACCCATATCTGCAAAGAATCCATATTTGGGAGTCATGTGTTACGTGCCAAAACCTTGGCACGAAAATAAAGGCTGTTTTTAGTCAGTTCCGTACTCCCGTTTAAATTGAACGGACGACCGCGAAGGCCTGCGATAGTTTGCTATAAATTCGGTCGCGTAAAACCCGTAGGAACCGAATAAAATTTTGGAGCTAAGAGGTTGATTTAAAGAAATCAAACCGCAGTACCCCGAAGAAATCCCAACGTAACAAAAAAAGACGAAACTTCAACGAAAACTCTCAGCCTCTAGAAAAGGGGAAAAGACAGAAAGAAAAAGATAAAAATCCAACACGTCACAAGAAGACGAGAGAAAGAAAACCCAGAAAACAAAAAGAAATCCATTTTGCCAACAAAGTTTCCACCCAGCGAGAAGAAGAAGAAGAAAAAGAGAGTTCGAAAGGATAAAAAAAAACAGAACTTCTAAGGAACGAAACAAAGAGAAAGAAAGGAGCGAAGGAAAAGGTAGAAAGAAATATCAAAGAAAACAGAACGTCTCAGAGACATTGAAAGAAAAGGAAAACATATGTGGTGATACCGACCGAGCAAAAGCGAGTGACCGGATGTTTGCTCTATAACAACCAGAAAGCAATTGAATAAAAATGGTCTCTGCGCAGGTGTATTCGCGCAGATGTTCCGTTTGAAAAATAAAAATTAATCAATTATCAATTTTCCATTTCGCGAGCCTACGCGAATTTTATTTATCAGCCAATAGGAAGCCCAGAATCAAATACAAGTATGAAAATCTCAAACGAGTTACTTTTGATCCAAAAAAAAGATATAAAACGCGGAGACACAAAGCATCGTCAGACTGACGCAAAGACCAAGGAGAAGAATGTAATTAATATCCCCTTGACTTAAGTCGAGCGGCTACTACATTCGCCTCCCCTCACCGCGCATCACTTCTTCACTGTCTCAAAAGTACTTACTGACCTCAGGAACGACTACTTCGAAGACTGTTTCCTCACAAACCAACTTACTGACTTACGGACCCTAAAAGTGGCAACTTCAAAATGAACATTCCTAATCTACAAGACGCCTCCACATTCCTAAGCCTTTTATCTCTTTCAGCTCATTATTTGCCATGAACATTCTAACCTGCGTTGGACCTTTATTTCAAGCATTGCTTTAATTGTAAAACATCAATTGATATGTGTATATATAAATGTTATTTTATACTCAAATTGCTTTTCTTGATTTTATAATCATTTTATGACTTATAGTGGGCTATCTACCACAAGGCCAAATTCCGTTAACCTGCAATAGTATACAATTACCCTTCACTAGAACGGAATCCTACTACTACTAGAAAAGAATAGATAAGATATACCCACTATAGATATACCCTTTTTCAACAACAGATAAGTCGTTTGTTTGTTCTTTGATGTGCTTTTTATATGCTCTTGTAAATGCATGCTAGTTGACTTCAAAACGTTTCCCAAAACAATATTTATGTTCATGACAAGATAAACCCATCCCCTGTGTCGTTTCTTTCTGAAACACTTTTTTATTGCTTTGATTTATCCCGATTCCCATATTTCTAAATCCCCAATCTTTTAAAAATCATCTATATAATTTGTAAATAAAGCCTGTTAATTGTTATTGCTGTATATTAGCCTTCTATCGTTTTTTACCATTTGTGTTTGATGACTAAACAATTCCATTTAGCTCGGCCGTGTTTGACAAATCGGAAAAGAGGCCTCGTTCTAGGCAATCGTAATTTCATTGTTTCGTTTATGTATTGCGGTCTCGTCTTCAACTGCTATTATAACGGTAGTGTGGGTCGGGTTGTATCAATATATATATATATATATATATATATATATATATATATATATAATTTTATTTCTAAATTCTTATCATTTTTAAGTACATAGCTCGCTGAAGATGAAAGACCGAAAACTCAAAAGACCTCCGCAGTATCTTGCCTAAAGTTTGCCCGTTTAAGCTAGTTAATAAATAAATACAAGTTGATTGATACGTTTTCTACGGCTTATCAACCTTTTGCAGGTTATTTAAAGCTAGAAATTTTTTCAGATTGTAAGAATTCTTTTATAGTAATGATATAGTGATAAATGTCATACTAATTAAGTTGTAGCTGGGAGTAGAAATGATGGATTCGTTCCTTTCTCAATTATATTATATACGCGTAATATAACAAACCAAGCTATAACTGGTACTCGGCTCTATGATTAACAATTCCGAGCTATTATTCATTACACCAGCAGCACATTCAAGCTTACGGCACTTGGTGTTCCAAAGTGGTCACCCATTTAGGCTCAGCGTTACTTAACTACGGTAATCGTATGGGAACTGTTGTTTTAATGAGATGTATCCGTAAGTTATATGCTGAAACTTTTATAAAAATCGGATAATTTCCTGAATTTTGGTAAATGTTATAACTCGTTACTAATGGTTATGATATTATGTCTAGACTGGCTCCAACGATGCTCTAACGAACATTCTATCAGAACTTTATCCGTAGACAGAGCATCGACTGAGTCAGAAGACAGAGAACTTGACAATTGTGAGCTCTCTCGGAACTCTTGATATTTAACCAAAGTTTATCCACTGAGAAGGGATTTAACGCAAGGACGGGTTTAACATTGGGACTCAAGCTGGAACACTGGAATCAAAGGTCGCAATTTATCTAGCACTCGCATATGGAGCATCGGGCACTAAGCTTGTCTATATTTTTAACCGAGCAAGGGATCTGGCACTTTGCATTGTCCATTTCTCTCAGCGGAGTCTCCGTCAAACTCTACCAGAAGACAGACAGCTTGTCTGTCATTCTCAGCCGAGCCCCTGTCCATAGACCGAGTCCAGACTGAGTCCCTCTCTACGTGAAAATAGAGAGCTTGTCTGACAACCTTGAGCAGAACCGAGGCCGTCGCTATATTACCAGGCCTATTCTATGATTAAAGTTGACTTGCTGACGTCACACTTAGTAGTGTTGTTTTACTACCCGGCGTCCGTTAGCGTTAACTTATTTTCAGAACCAAATTGCAAAGGGGAATATAAAAATACACCGAAATTTCATTGTTTTTCGTTTCCAAAAAATAAGCATTTATTTGATAAATGGAAACATGCCATTAAAAGGGAGAATTTTACCCCAAGTCCATTTAGCAAAGTGAGTAGTTAAAATTTTATCACCATTTATTTCAACAGTCGCTAAAATCAAAATTTGCTAAAAAATTAGTTTTGCCGTAGCACAAGAAAGAAAGCACTTTGTTTATAATATATCTTTTAAATTAATATAATAAAATAAGATATTATTTTTATTTCTTTGAATAAAATTGAAATTTAAAATTATCTTAAAAAATATCTGAATTAAAAAAAATAAAATTTATGGCTATTCGTTCGTAAGTTTGTTTTTTTTTCGAAATGTTTTAAAACTTAAACTGAAGCCGAAAAAAGTTGTTAAACATTATATTTTCTAAGAATATTTGAATTAATATTTTATTGATATTTTATTTCAGAAAATAATGTTTTTTTTTCAATGAGATGTTTAAAAAAATTCTTAGGAATAGAAAGTAAAATCTTACTTAACTTTTCTATACTTGCAACTTTATGAATCGTTTTTAAACATGAAAAAATATTCCTGAATTAAATTTTTTTTATTCTTTTTTCTGTATTAACAAAAACTACAAAATTTATTTTTTAGTCAATTTTAAAAGAATTTGTTTTATTTTTAAGGTTTTTTATTTGAAAACTCCGTGAAATTATTTCTTGCAAAAGTCAAGAAATCACTATTACCGAAAATTAAAACATGAAAATGATGTTTTAAACTTTGTTTAAAACTATTATTTCTGAATAATTTTTGAATTTATTTGAAACATACAGGCCTAAATCACACCACACTTGAATTTTAAAACCTAATTTTTAAAATATTTAATTTTTAGAAAATATTTAGCACAAAATGAACACCCTCAAAAAATATTTTCTAAACATTTTTTTCCTATTTGTGATAATTTGAAGTTAATTATCGATATTAATCCATAGAAAAAATTGGAAATAAAAAAATTAGAATTTTAACTGAAGAATAAATCTTTTATAGTTGGTTTAGGGATTTTTAATCCTTAAAAAAATTAATTAATAAGTAAAACATTAACCAAAAAAGAGTTTTGCAAAAAAATGATTTTTTTATAAACAGTTTAACATCATAAATGAAATAGAAACATTAATTTTTACTTTTTTTTTCATTTTTTACAATTAAAATATTTTAAAAATGTAATTGAATTACCAAATATCCTAGGATTTTTAGGTGTATTTTTTTTAAAGGTAAAAATTTATCTTTTTATTTCATCCAGTAGGATTAACAATGGATTCAATCAAAATATTTCAAAATATTATTTTAAAATTCGAACTCCGTTGTTTTTTAGCAGAATTTCCCTAAAGACAATTTGTTGATATTAATAAATCTATTGGATTAAAAGTTCTCAAGACGTTTTTAAAAATCTATTTCAGATTTAGCTATCCTATCGTTAATTCGTTCGATTCATAAAAATTATTTATTGCTGTTATGCCGTTAAAAAAAATGAAATTTTATAGTTGTAAAAGTTTAGTATCAGGAAGAGTTGATATGCTTCCTGATATAAACAGTTATTTTCAAGGAATTAATAGAGGTTCTCTCTCTGTTATATCCCAATGATGTAACAACAAATTTAGTACTATACAATTATATTGTTATTAATAAACTTGTAAAGAATCCTTCTTTTCTTCATTCAATGAATCAAAGAAAATTGTTTATGTACATAACATTGGATGTTTTGGCTAATGATGAACTTCTTTTTCATGTTGACTCATGTGGTGAAGGTCACAGCATTGAAAAAATGATTATCTGAACCTCTTCTAATGCATTATTAAATATTTTTTGTAGCAAGGAAAATAATATTACTTGTAAGAAGTTAAGTAAAAAAAGAAAACTTCAAACATTCAACTGAATTTTGAGACATAAAAAAACTTTTATAAGCTTGATTTTAAAAAAAACAGTAACTTAAACTTATTTAGTTTGAATTAATTTGCTTGAATTTAAATTGTTGCATTTTTTAATATTTTTAATTAATTTGCTTATTTATTGTTGCTTCTTGTTTGTTCCTAAATTCTAATGGTTGCTTGATTGCTATATTTGAGCGATTCTGATTTAAAAATTCTTGCAATTAAAACAAGTGATTGTGATTTTTCATAAATTAAAAATATGAAAATTTAAGCAGTGTTTGTTAAATTTTTAGAATTTAGACGAATAAACGAAAAGTTTTGTTTTTAAAACTGTGTTTATTTACAAACACGACCGACAGTCAGTAGTCAACAATAATGTTTATATTTTCTTATTAATTATTGTTCTTCTTAATTTTAATTAAAATTCATAAAACCAGCATAAATAAAAAACATGTGACTTTCTTTTTTTTTCTGTTACATTTTAAAAAGTTTTAAAATCTTTATTAAAAAAAAACGACTTTGTGATTATCAATATTATCATGAAGTGAGAGACACGGCTGCTACGCTAATTCATGACTCTACTACCGTGACGTCACATTTCATCGCTTCGGCCTTGGTAATATATAGCGACGGCCTCGGCAGAACTCTTGATAATGACCCAGCGTCTCGTGGGGAACCCGAGCGCGGACTCTCGGACCAAGAGTCAAAATTTGCACAACCCCTGCATACTCGGGGTCGTCTTTTCTTCTCAGCCGAGTTTTTGCCTGCAGTAAAAATTTGGTCACCCACTGACGAAAAACAAAAAAGTTTTTTACCAAAATTTTGAACTTGTTAAGAAGGATTTTAAAAAATGTTAAGAATAATTAAAAGAAAATACTTTGCTCTTTCCTTTTAATAATAAAGGTATTTTGACTGAAAAAAATTGTTTTAAGTTTAAGGACTTTTTCTTCATACCATGCTCTTTTTTCATCGAATTAGTGGAGATACCTACATTAAAGCGTGACTACTAAGTGAAATGATTATTGAATAGGTTTTACTTTTATTTAAAACAACTCAAGATAAAAATCAGAGGGAGATGCCGGCATTCAATACGTGGTAAACTTGGACGTTAGAGGACGCAAAAAGAAACATCGTTTTAAAACTAAAAAGGACGTTTTTTCCATTGTTTTCACTCTTTTTCAGCAATGTTTATTGCTTTAAAAAAGATTATTAGAATTGTAATAAAATAATAAAAACTAAACATATGATGAAAGTGAATTTATACAAATATGTGTGTGTGCGTGTGTGAGTGTATGTTTATGTGTGTGTGTGTGTGTGTGTGTGTGTGTGTGTGTGTGTGTGTGTGTGTGTGTGTGAAAAGACAAAAAAGTAAACTTATCTTAGTCGACGTGTTTAGTCCTCTGGAGGACTTCATCAAGGAAAAAAGTTATTATCAATATTTTTAATAAGGATTGATATTATAAACGTAAGTTCACAGGATATATGGCTCATATAGATAAATCCTTAAAATTTTCCATATACTGATTGGTTAACAACATCAATTTTTTCAATGAGAAAATTTGTCTTGACAAAGGCATTTTCCTTGATAAAGCCTCTCAGAGGACCAAACGTGTGAGCTAAGACGAGTTTTCCTTTTGTCTTTATTCATATTGTCATTTTACAGATACACAGGGTGCAATGGGAAAAGTGTCACTATTTTATATCTTTATATATATTAATACGCGTCGTCTGTCTTTGAATTTGTCGACTGTTAAATATAGTAAAGTCAGTTGGGCACCTCCTATAAGAAAAAGAACACCCTAATGCAATTTATTCCGCTTGAAATTTGGAAACGACATGCTGTACTGTTTGGCACAAGCTCTAATATGAACATTTCAGAGTGGTTTGGTGTCAATCTGAGGACAGTACAGCGGATTCGGAAACAGTTGAATGATATATCCAGTCAATATCGTGGTGTTTGGGATGATCACTAGTAATGGCGACGTTATTTTTTAATTTATCTTCTCACATGCCAAGATCCAACACGGAGGCCTGAGGAAGTAGTTCTGCCCTAGGTCAAGAGAGTGGCTGCTGGAAGATCCTATGTCTGGTGACAAGGTTGTGCACCATGCCACACAAGCAGAAGAACGCAGTCATGGCTGTCAGACAATTTCTGCAACCATATCACCCCGTACATCTGGCCACCTAATTCCCCAGACTGAAACTTCTTTAATTATCATGTGTGGGGCGCAGTTTGCTAGCGACCAACAAAACTTATTGTAACACAAAAGATGAACTGAAAGCAAGGATTATGGTAGCATTCACTAACTTAAACAAGGAGACCATTCAGAAGATTTTCAGGAGATTCCGAAATTGTCTGGTGAATTTTTTGAATAAAGTTACCTTAGTACTTCAAGATATTTTTGCGTAATTTTAGTAAATATATCTGTTAAAATGAGATATCAGTGTTATTTTCTTTTTTCAGTAATTTAGACGACAATTCATCCATCGCACTCCATTCTGAAATCTTTATACACACACACACACACACACACACACACATATATATATATATATATATATATAATTTAGTATTTAGGTAGCAGTGCCTCTTGTATAAGTTTTATTGCAGACGACTGATAAGACACTGTGATTAAGCTTTTTATTATATTGTTTTTTTGTATTCTGAATATAGTGTTTAAAAACTACAAATTATCTGCAGATAAAAAAATAAGCTTAATCGCAGTTCCTTCTCAGTCGCCTTCAATAAAACTGATATATGTGTGTGTCTGTGTGTGTTTGTGTGTGTTTGTGTTTGTGTGTGCGTGAGAGAGAGAGAGAGAGAGAGAGATCCTGAGTATGTCTAATGAAAATGGTACAATACTTACCAGATAAAGAGTCCATACTCTAAATCCTGAAGTTAAGCACATCTTGTTTTTTAATGTCTTTCATGCACGGCGATACTTATATTTATATTTATACAATAAATGACTAAATAGTGTAATTACTAATGTTGATATATCTCACGCTCGCATTTTAACAAAAACTCTTCCAAAATATTGAGCTAATGTGATGCTAACAAAGAGAACTGGTAGTATGACGTCTTCAATAACTTGGAATAATTGAATAGAATATCAGCGTTTCATTCATAACAAAATGCGGACTTGGTGTATCGGTTTGAGATTGCCACATGGAAAGAACCGTCCGTTTTGATAACCAAAATTAGGCATACTTCGAGAAGATTATTACCAACTTGATAACTTCACATTATTTGAAATGAGAACATGGTCATATTTTTAAAATGCAGTTTTTAAAATTGATAAGTGTTTAGGTCCCTTATCAATAATCAAACAATCTCAGATTTCATACACCAAATATGGCTTAAGCTTTGCTTTGTATACCTGAGACTGTTAAATGCTCGATGTCAGCGTAGAATATTGACAGGTGAGTAATAGTTATTGCGTCGCAGGATTCGTTATTGATCCATTTGAAATAAATCTGTCGGTTAAAATACAACAGTCTGCAAAAAGCAACAGCTTTTAAAATATTCAAGACCTCCCCTTCCATGTAAGAAAATATCTGACTTTTTTAACATGCAAATCGCCCAGGCAAGTAGCAACGGCATTCATGATACATTAAGGTTGATGATAAGCCTTAACAATAAGCAACTGAATCCTTCATACACACCACACCAAATAGATATCGATATGTGTGTGTGGGGGTGGGGTGGCTAAAGGACCGCCCATTCAATACACTTGCAATTCATATTACATTTGTGTTTAATTAATTGTACATGAGAATAAGCATAAATTGATTACAATAAATTATCAAAAATAAGAATCAGTCTGTGTAAGAGCTTTAAAAATAAGGAGTGTATTGTGGTTCCATACTAATACATTTTATACCTTGCGCATTAAAATAGGTCTACACTCTTAGATATATACAACCTTGCAGGTAACGAATATCATATCGCGATGTATTATTCAGCTCGACTTGTATTCGAGTTCTAGATAGGCTAATTGAACAAGTTCCATCCTGCATCATTATGTACTTTAGGGGACAGGTTTGGCGAACATTGTGGAGAGCACGGACATCGTGTAGGCGTGCATTACCCTGACTGAACAACGCATCACCTGCCTTCTGCAAGATTGGCAGTCAACCGAATTAAACAATATCTATGACGCTGTTCAACATACGCACCAATGACAAGCGAGTCTGTTAAATTATGACATCCGATACGAGGGTCTTGGTCTGAATTTACTCTGTAGCATGTCCCTTCTCACATTCAAGTTGCATACCCAAACGTGCATTTTAATGTATTTTTGCATGTTGGTGTTTTTCTTTGATCTGTCTTGGAACATGCGTTCTTGTTAATTTTCATCAACAACCTTCCTGATGTCATTAGTTCTCAACTCGGCGTCTCTGCTGATGAAACACTTACTTACTAGTAAGTCTAATTCGATTCGATACGGTCAAATTGGCAGCTAATGATTTACCATCAATTGTTAACTGGAGCAAAGATTGATTGTTAATTTTTAACGCATTCAAAACGAAAATGCTCTCTTTTAATAGTCTGAGAGAACCCGTTTTTCATCAGCATGACTACTACTAATCTCCAGGAAACTGATTCTTTGCGACTTCTCAAACTAACGTTTTCTTTTGACATAAAGTGAAAATTATATTGAATCAATAACTAGGTTTGCTGCAAAAGAAATTGGTTCACTGTGTCATGCGAGACAATTGTTATTGTTAGAATCTATCTTAAACATTTATAAGTCTACCATTCGTCCATGCATTAAACATTGCTGCTTCATTTGGTCTGGTGCCTCTGTTATGTATTTATAGATTTAAAGTATTTACATTATTCGGATTAGTTTCCTCATCTTTGTTGCTATTTGTACGACGTTTCGGCCGCTGTACGCTCCGGCCTTCTTCAGATGCTAGGAATTTCGAACCGAACCCTTTATTACAATTGCTGGGGTATATCATTCTCATTCCTTGCGTAGTAATGCATCGATTGGAAGTCATGAGTTATCTCCCTATAACCCTGCTAGTTATTTGTTCACGACTGCTGTAGCCTAATATTGAACTCACAACCCTTTGGGTCAACTCACAGGAACTAACCAACGTCTATATCTAGTAGGCCATGTGTCCTTAAGAACAGCGTACAACGGCTGAAACCTCGTACAAATGGCAACAAAGATGAGGACAATAGTCTGAATAATGTAAATACTACCTCATCTCAGAAATATAGACAAAGTATTTATAGATGTTTGATAAAATATAAAGAAGAAACTGTAATGCAATTTGTCCTGACATCTCAACAATAACTACTTTACCAGCGCTGTAACATAGCTTCCCTGTGGTTTTCTGTAAATATTTTCATTATTTGTCTATACTTCTGAGATGAGGTAGTATTTATACTATTTACATTGTTCGGACTATTGTCCTCATCCTTATTGCCAAGTTTACGACGCTCTGAACTTCTTCATGTGAAAGGAATTTCAGTTGACCTAGTGGATATAGACGTTGGTTAGTTCTAGTGACGTGATCCAAAACGTTGTGAGTTCAATACCACGCTACAGCAGTGGTGAACAAATAACTTAGAGAGTTAAGTTAAAGGGAATTAATTACATGGCTACCAGAAGTGGCAACTCACATAGAATGAGAATGATATATCCCAGTGATCATAATAAAGAGTTCGGTTCGAAATTCTTAGCACTTGAAGATGGTCGGAGCGTACAATGGCCGAAAGGCCGTAAACATGGCAATAAAGATGAGGACAGTAGCCCGAACAATGTAAATAGTGTAACTACTTTCATGGTAATTGTTTTGATAAGCTTTCATTTTTGGTGCATAAAATTTATAAATTTAATCGCAATACTAGATTAGCAGAAAGGACTCATCTTTGTACTATTGAAATGGATAGATGTAACCGTACGTTTTGTGCTAAAGAAATGGCAACCTACTGTGGGAAAACTTTCGTCAGTTAATTGCCGTATGTGATACACGTTTGGGCGATCATGTCTCTTTAGATACATGACTGTCCAGGCAAAAGATTTTCACGCAATAGGTTACCAATACTTTCTGTGCTGGATCAATTGTTAGACCCAATAGGTCCTACTATTCAACACATAGCTGGAGGAAGAATTGGATTTATACCTTTTCCAAGGGTATTTGTGCGCAAGTGAATGAAACGAATTTGAGTGAAATTCGATCTCGGCTCTCCGATTTTTCATTCCGAGCCGAGATCCATCACGCCACAACGCACATGTGATATCTGTCCTCCCACACGGCAATGAATGCTAAACAATCACACAGAAGAAAAAACTTGAAGAAACAGAAATTTGGTTCTACAGCTACAGAAGGATGGTGAGAATACCATGACCGAACATGTGAGCAACGTCGACGTTTTATAGACAATGGCAACAAAAATGTCACCTCTGCTTAACATCAGGAAGAGACAGTTGAAATTTCTGGGGTACATAATGAGGAAAGACGGATTGGAAAAATTTGATACTTACACTACAGATTGAAGGTAAATGCACATAGAAAAGCAAAGCACAACGTATCTGGCGAGTTTGAGCGAGTGATTTAGATGGAGTTGTGATAGATTTTATGTTGAGTTTAGATAAATTCATTTTGATTGTAGTTGTGATAGAGTTAGCGGATAGAACAACATATTTTTTGATTAGTTGGGTTTTCTATACTAGAATATTTTACGAGCCTTTTGTTTCGCATTGAATATAAAATAGTTACGAGATGGAGGGAGCTAATGAAAGTATTCTCAGGTGTAAATAACGAGGGCTGCAAATTCTGAGTAGAATCCGATGATAATTTCAAATCTTATTTTTTTCTTATGATTGGAATAGAAATTTATTAGATCATTTTTACTAGTTGATTTTCGGTGGACAAAGTTTTAAACCGCTGCCAAAACTGCGTCGCATTATATCTAGAAAAGATAAAGTACTCTCTTCCAAACTTTTACTCGTACTTTTTTCTTTTCTCTTTTTTTTGTTTTGTTTTTTTTTGTTTTTTTTTTCAATAGACTAAACTATCGCCCGGTTTATACTCCACCCACGTCTATTGAACGGGTGAAGAGGCTTATCCCTTGTTTCCGGTTTAGGGCGTGGTTTCCGGCTTTCTCTTTTCCAAACTTTTACTCTTATTTTTTTTCTTTTCTCTTTTTTTTTTTTTTTTTTTTTGTTTTCAATTGGAGTAGATAGACTAAACTATCGCCCGGTTTACACTCCACCCACGTCTATTGAACGGGTGAAGAGGCTTATCCCTTGTTTCCTGTTTAGGATGTGGTTTCCGGCTTTCTCTTTTCAAATCTTTTCACTCTTACGTAGTCCCCTGCACGTCAGTAGCGTTACCGCCTTGCTCGGGGTGATATGATTAAAAAAAAAATCTACAAGAACAGTTATGTCAGTATCACGGGGAAATATTAATAAAGCATCATCAATATATCGGAAGTATGCTGATTGTTTAGGTAAAATAGTTTTTGAAAGAACCAGATTCGGGAAATTCTAAGGATACATACTATCATTCGACTAAGAGGCGATCCCACTGGTAATCCAAATTTCTATTTATAAAAATTATCATTAAATGTGAAATAACATTGATTGGTGATGAGACGGCATATTTTTATTATTTTAACAATCGTTAAGGAGAGGTTTATCTTTGAATAGATGCTTTTTAATAGATTTAAGCCTTTTTAAACGAGTTAGTGTAAAGTTATTTTAGTGTATATCATGAGTTTGTCAGTCATATTTGTTTCCCTTAGTGTTTTAACTAGAATGCCTGTTTTTATTCATGTGTAATAGAATAAGGTTAAAATTTTTGACCAGTCTGGGGTGGGATGCTGCCTATACCTTAAATAATGGAGTGAGTTGGATGTCTGTTTTGTAGTTTGTAGGGACCGCCAGTGGCGATGATGGAACTCTGAAAGTGATGGGCCACGTAGGGGTGACAACTCAAGCAGCGTCTTCATTTTTACACCACTATCGTATACACAACTTAGGGATTAGTTTGAGTATAAGTATGTTATCTCACTACTTTTCATTCATAGTAGTGGAGATCTAATATATTCTTTCCCACTTTCACACTCTCAAGCTGTTGGAACACAAGAGAGCTTAATGTCAAAACAAAATGAAGGGGGTTAATACTAACGTCAATACTAGCAGAACAGTGTGGTTTGTCTGCTCCAATTTCTGTATGTGTTCATAAAGCTAAATGAAAAATAATAAATCGTTGAGGAAAAAAGTGCTGAAGATCAAATCTTATCAAAATAAGAGACTGGTCAGTTTCATAAATTTTTGAAGCTTATAAAAGTGGTGGGGTCAACCGAAAGGCCAGCCACAATTTGGCGGGGGGAGCGTTTTTTCATTGTATAAGTTCTTATTTATTATGACAATCCCACCTCCCTTGTCCATGGGTGAAATTTAGATTTCCTTATTTTTTGCTATGTTCTTTAGTGCTTTTAAGTGCTTCTGGGGTAATGTTTTTTCGCTATTGGTTTCTATAGTAATAGTGAATATTCCTTGAATGAAGCCTTTAATAAAAATAAAATCTATATCATTTTGTCTATGATTTTTTTTTTTTTATTATTATTATTGTGTTAACAGATCTCATTTACAAATCCCGGTAGCGAATTTTAAACCGAAGCTGAGGTCTTCCAGTTCGGTATTGGACAGCTTTTAGATCTGGTCTTTCAACTTACTGTTAGTATAGGGTGTTGAGTATTTTTGTTTTTTTACTTTATTTGTTTAGTTGTTGCTTATTTGTTCTATCGTTTGTTATAAATAAGCCATTTATGTAAATAAGAGTTCAGCATTTCTAGCTTTTTTAAAGGTTAGCTTTTCCTCAGTGGAGGATTTTAAATCACATGTGTAGACCGGAAATATGTGATGGGATTGTCGTGTCATGACCTTTATCTACATAAACTATTTAAGAACCTCCATTAAATTGCTGAAAAAACAGTAAAGTATGAAGTAAAAGGCCTTAAAATTAATGAAAACGTTTTTCTATTAAAATGTTTTATAAAAAAGAGGTTTTTTAAAGTTTTTTAATTAGTTTGAAAAAAATAATTAATCCTTTCTAACACATTCGAAATTTTGATAAAAATCCTCTTTTGATTTTAGTTAGCGGGTAGCCAAATCGTTACGAGAGTTTATAATGGAAAATTATTCCGTAACTCAGTTTTTGTTTTTTCGATGAAAAGCACATTAGTTTAGAAATTCTTGCAAAAATCAAATAATTGTCGGATTTTAATGAAATTTCCATGAATTATTAAAAAATTAATTAAATTATTTTTTAAATAATTATTTTTTTTAAAATCTTAGTCATTTTTTGTGTGTGGGGGGGTGGATATCTGTTACACTCCTCCACGTAAATTCATGAAATTTCAAGAAATTAAATTTTGTAGGTGAATTTGGTTTTAGTTAAATGAAGAACTGATTGAGGAATGCAAATCATCTTTTTTTTTTCAACCATTTGGCCCTTTTTCTAAAAATCTGGTCCCAATAGTAAAATAAAAAATGCAATAAAACTATGACACTATTTAATTAGATAAGATTTTAATTACTTTAATAAATAATATAAATTAAGGACATTAAAGTCTAAAGAAAAAGTTTTCGATTATTAATGAAATTTTAAAAGAAATGTTTTCTTGTTTTTTATTATAATAATTTTTAAAGTTTAAAAAATATTTTTAAAATATTTTAAAAACTTGTGGGCGTTAGGTTATTAAGTTATTAAGTGAAGACTGCATTTACTAATCAAAAATTGAAAAGTTTAATACAAATGATCGATCCATCGTATTTTCTTTTATAATTTTTACTATTTTTTTGCGTATTTGATTTTTTTTTTTTTTGTATAATTTCTGTGTGTACATTAAAAGGTAATGTGTTTCACTGTTTCTTCTCCTTACAGGAAAAAAATTGTTTAGTTATGTCACTTATGATCACCATAGATACTTAGCTTATCTCGCATCTGCTTGTCGTCACATTTCAAATCATACAGATAAGGTCAGCAAGATCAACATTTCGTGATTAATAAATAGTTTTATTCTAAATTTCATGCTATAAATAAGTAATACTGGTGTAAATCAGATTGATTAAAACATTAGATTTGCTAATTTTCCAAAGATAACGTGTCACAGATGTATATCTTATTTTGGCAAGATTTTTAAAACCGAAAATTAACTTTTTTAGTCATCATCATTTAGGTAGATACCGCTAAAATATCGTGCGGGCGTAGTAGTAGACACATGGTATTTTAGGGCTAATTGAGAATAAATAAAATAATATAATTACAGAACCGATTTCTTATAAAAAAAAAAGCTATAAATATCACGAAGTTCGGCTCCAAGAAAGAGACTCATGAACGCCACTAAGGTCCATGTCACTCTAGCTTTTGATATTCAAGACTGCATTCAAGTCCACTCGCAAAAGCAACGCTCAACTCAGCATTGACTGTTATTTTATCAAATTAATGTTATTTGTTAATATGACGTTGCCTTTTCTTACTGAATTTTATTCTTCTCACGACAGTTTAATTTATTTTATCGAATCCTGACTATCAGAATTTTGTCGTTTAATAAAAACCCGACTAGAAGATCTTAATATCTTATTTATGCATCCTGTGATAACATTTTCTTTAATGCATCTCAATAACATTTTTCCGGTTTCTAAATGAATTAGCGATCTCAAAAAAATTATATTCCTTTGTTGTTTGATATTTTCCCACAATGTGAAAAAATACATTAAAAAAAATATAATACATTAAAAAAAATATATATATGTGTGTGTGTGTGTGTGTGTGTGTGTGTGTGTGTGTGTGTGTGTGTGTGTGTGTGTGTGTGTAGGATTAATACAAATTTAATTTGTCACTTAGCTGATAGATGTTATATCAAACACCTCATTTCCGGAGTTTCGTAGGCTAACTGTTTTTGTAAATGTTCAGTCCACTCGTCAGGAAGTTTCAGCGACTGAATGCGGATTTTCTCATTTTTCACCGCTTTTATACTAAATTTGATGCAATTAATTCATGCACTTATTTAAAATGCTAATATTATTTGGGTTAGGAAGATTTTTTTCCTTTTGTATGCATCTGTAAATGTGTGCGTGTGTGTGTGTATATATGTGTGCGTGTGTGTGTTTGTGTACTCGTGTGTGTGGATATACGTATGTGTCAAATATCGTGGTTTTATATATATACATATATATATATATATATATATATATATATATATATATATATATATATATATGGTGGTTAGAACGTTCGTTTTCTGACCATGGATCCCGGTTTCGAATTTTCGCCGTGCTCGATTTTTCAGGAAAGTAAATTCTTGATGTTATCGGTCTTGGAGAGGCGATCTCAGCTTTCGGCATCTTTGGAAAATTCCTAAAAATCATATCACGGTTTGACCTAAGCCTCGTGAGTGTAATTGGGCAAACGTAACTCTTTGAGAGCCGTCGCTGGTTATGCTGGTACTAAGTTATGTCATCGCGACCGAGGATTTGAGTGTGCTGGTCTTTGTCAGAATGTTGATCACGCTAGATAACGTGTTCTCTCCCAGAAACTGTAACTCGGCATGGTTCGCATTATAAAACACTGGTGTCTCTGGATGTTGAACAAGCATCTTTGGATACGAGTGGTTAATTATCCACCTATATATATATATATATATATGTGTGTGTGTGTGTGTGTGTGTGTGTGTGTGTGTGTGTGTGTGTGCGTAAAAATCCTAAGGTTGATTTGCATCGTGATTTGTATTTTATTTCTGAGATGATTAATTTTCAATATCTTGTTATTATTTCGAACTATTGTTTTAATCTCGGTTGATATAGATGCTTTTATAGACACAACGTTTTGACCAAGTACCCTCTGGTCATCATCAGGTGCTCATTTATTGGATGGATCCAATCAATAGACAACCTGATGATGACCATTGACTAGTTGTATTATCTTGTCGATAATTATGATATATCCCGTGAAACCAGTTATTTTTCTGTTACTGAACTCATGACTACTAGATGAAAGTGACACATGTATAACCAACTACTATATCCTCAACACCACCGTCCCGAAGGACATTAGTGGTGTATGATCAGAGAACACTTGGTCGAAACGTTGTGTCTATGATAACATCCATGTCAACCAAGATGAGAACAATAGTTTCGATATAATGATAAGATATTAAGATCGTATTAATATTAGTATGAAAACTAATCTAACCAGAGGGCTCGAGGTAAATAAAATTATCTATTTACAGATATATATATATATATATATATATATATATATATATATATATATATATATATGTACCAAATAAAACTTCGAAAATTGCATGTGTCGTATGATCATTTCTGCGAAATATATTCGCTTCGTCAGCGATCTTTTATTATGGAAAAATTCAAAAAGTTTTTCATACACCAGAAGTTCACTAAAAAAGAAGGAAAAAGAAGGAAAGAAACAAGAAAAATGGGAGGTGGGTAAAAAAAAAGAGGGGAGATTATGCTCGAAGATACGTGTCCAAACGCTGATTCGGAGGGTGGTAAGACAAAGAGGGAACACATGTAATCTTCGAAGGTTTTATTTGAATATATATATATATATATATATATATATATATATATATATATATATCACAGAACGAAATACACGCCACTTACTCGCTAGCTAGTTTTCGACCACACCGATCTCCTCGGGCAAAGAAGACTTCTGTAAGTGGTGTGTATTTCGGTGTGTGACATATTTGGGAATGTAAATCATCTATTTAACTCTGCATATTTTGTTCTTTGAGCACTTTTTTGATTTACGGTCTGCTGGTCCAACTGGTTTTACTATATATATATATATATATATATATATATATATATATATATATATATATTCCCTTTTATTAATAATTATGCCTTTTTAAGCAAAGGCCTTTTTCTAATACTTCAACGTTTTGGGGAAATTAGGTTTTTGAATTTGTCCAGCGTCTGTAATATTTAAAAAAATTTTTTTCTTTAGTTTCTTTCTTTTTCCCTCCCTTCCTTCTTTTATCTCTCTTACCACCTTTCTTCCGTGTTGCTTAAACTTAGGTCGATTTAACACGGCTGTCTGTTAATTTTTAGTTACATTCTCCCTTTTTTTTGCGAACCCAGACGATGTCAATTTTTTTTCTTTTCTTATTTATTTGATTTTATTCTATCTTTTTCTTTTTCTTTTTCGTTTTCTTTTTCTTTTTCTTTTTCTTTCCCTTTATTTTTATTTTTATTTTATTTTATTTTATTATTTTTTTATTTTTTTATTTTTTAATTTCTTTGCAATCTATTTAAAAAGGAAAAGTAGACTAATTTTTCTCCAGTTTCTGAAAGGTTTTTTCTGTTGCTGAGGTGATGTGTCGTCCCCCGTGGGGATCTTCATATCGAAATGGCCATTCAACATCTTTGAATTAATCCTTTTTTAATATATATATATATATATATATATATATATATATATATATATATATATATATACTATAGTCAGATCTGTTTCGTTAATCTACTTTTATTTCCATTAACCGGGCATATATATATTTTGTAGATACAACCACTTCAAAAAAATAAAATAAAATAAAACAAACACAATTATAAATTATCAAAGTTACATTGAAAAAGCAATTACTCAGTGCAATGAGTGGAGAATATGTGTTTTCAATTATATATTTAATGAACTGACAAAAAATCGATATATAATGTACAAGTACAAATAATGATCGAATAATATACTGAAAGGCATTCAACCGTTAGAAAAGCTTTATCTACAAGATCTGATAATATTGCTTCGCGGGGATAAATTAATAAAGCATAGTCAGTATATCGGGATTATGTTGTTTGTTTAGATCAAATATTTCAAAAGGGAACAATCCCTCTAAATTATAATATAACTAAGATAATAATTGTTAATGTGTACAAATCACTGTTGGAAGTGAAATAGCACATAATGAGTTGGTAAATCTTTATATATTTTTCTATCCTTAGAGAGCTAGTATTTTACAACGAACAACAGTAAGCTTTTATATATCAACAAACAAGCCCCCAAAATGTACAAATAAACTGGCAATTGTTTAGACTTTTTACATTGTTCAGGTTTTCTTCATCTTTGTTGCCACATTCAGGACGTTTCGGCCGTTGTTCGCTTCGGTTCTTCAACTGAATCCTTTATTTCGTCCAGGGATATATAAACCCGTGGATACAAGCGTTGGTTGTATCCAGTGACTTAACCCAAAGACTAGTGAGTTCAGTACCTGGTTACAAAAGAGATGAACAAAACTTGGTTTGCTTATGTTCAGAAGAAAGAGAAAACAGTCAATAATAATAATAATAATAATTATTATTATTATTATTATTATTATTATTATTATTATTCTATGAAAATCCGCATTTAGTCGCTGAAACTTCCTGACGAGTGGACCGAACATTTACAAAAGGTTAGCCTACGAAACTCTGAAAATGAGGTGCTTGGTATAACATCTATCAACTAAGTGACAAATTAAATTTGTATTAATCCTATATATATATATATATATATATATATATATATATATATATATGTACGAATTTTAAATGTTTATTTTCTTCACATTGTGGGATATTTACTAGCAAAAGTAATGGAAAGGAAAAGAATCTAAAAAATGAATTCGGATATATTATATATGTCATCATCCTATAGTGTCGGCATAGAAAAATACCAAACAATAAAGGAATATAATTTTTTTGAGATCGTCAATTCATTTAGAAACCGGAAAAAATGTTATTGAAATGCATTGAAAAAAATGTTACCACAGGATGCATACATAAATTATTAAAATCTTCTACTCGGATTTTGTTAAGCGACAAAATTCTGAGAGTCCGTATTCGATACAATAAATTAAAGTATTTCTGTGGAACTGCTTGTAATTCGGCCGTTTAAAATAATCCCACAACTATCATGGGAAGAATAAAATCCCTTCAGGACGCTGGCGATCATGGCCTTCCATACCACCCTATCATTCGTAGCTCTTAACATCCTTTCTTCTGATACTCCTCCTCAACACTATTCTACCATCCATTTGCTCAAGTCCATCACACGCGTTCCTTTCCCTTGTCTCTCTTTCTCTCTATCTGTCCTGTGAGTATCAGATTCTCCATGCCCTCTTTCCTCATTGCATGTCCCAGAAACTTCAGCTGTCTTTTCCTAATGTTAATTATAAGTTTTCTTTTCGTTTTCATCCTCTCCCAAATCTCGTCGTTGCTCACATGTTTGGTCCATGGTATCCTCAACATCCTTCTGTAGAACCACATTTCTACAGAAGAAGAAGAAGAATTAACTGTTTTCAAGTTTTTCGAACATCTGTGTGATTGTCCAGCAGTCGCTGTCATATTAAAAGACAGTTATCAAATAACAGTCTAGCGCTTTTTTCTTTGTTTCCAACGAAATTTTCCCGTCTCTCAATACTCTGCTTAGCATTTGGAATGCATCCCTCGTCATGACAATACACCTTCGGGTCCCAGTGTCACACTTTCTGTCCTCTCTTAGAATATTTCCCATATATTTAGTTTCTGTACCTGCTTGATTTTATAGCCCCCGACATGTAGCTGACATTTTTGGCTCTTCTCTGAGTCTGTGGCTGTGGTTTTATGAGTAGCAGTTTCTTTAAAGTTGCCCTGGTATCAAGGCAGTTCTGTTGTCTCGAGTAATTCTACAACTTACTTTGTCGGGTTATTGGCTCGTTATTTTATGTTTTCGGATTAACTAACGCTTACTAGGCTAGGAGTTTGAAAATTAATTAAAATCATTTGATTCTATCTGAACGGACACGTATTCTCTCACTACATATGCGTTCTCTCCTACATTCAATAAAATAAAACTAGCACATATAAAAGTGTTTCTTTTTTTCTTTTGATTACTTTATAGTGTTCATTGGACAGTTGCTAGTTGTTTGTGATCTCTCCTATCATTAAACAATTGTTGTCTGGAAATATATATATCACACACATGTACGATATTATTTATAATATCACTGTGGGCGTGTGTGGTGTGTGCACGATGTAAATGCATATATTTATGCCTCAAAAGGTCATTTAAACACATTTTACAAACTTCAACCGTCTGTCAGTCATTCAGTTAAGTGCCATACTTGATACACGCTTGGGCGATCATGTCTCGAAAGAGACATGATTGACTGGGTAGAAGATTTTCCCGCAGTAGAATGCCATTTCTTTCTGTGTAGACTAGTTGCCACCCAAGGCTATAGAACCCAATCTGTCCTACTATTCAACCCGTAGCAGGAGGGAGAAGAGATGGATTAATACCTTTCCCAAGAGTATTTGCGCGTAAGTGAATGCAACGAATTCAAATGGAAGGTATAAATTCGTTTCTTCTCTGATCGATATACACTTAAAGAAGGTCAGAAGGTAGAACATCCGAGATGTCGTGATAAAAACAACAAATATGAGGAAAATAGTCAGAAGATAAATTGTATAAATGATGTTAACTACTCATCAGACAAAAACACCAATAATATCTTAGTCATCATTTGTATATAATATAACGATCATAGGTGGTCATTACTATATTTCTCTCTCTCTCTCTCTCTCTCTCGTTATATATATATATATATATATAATTAAAACAAATGAAAAGGTTTGTGTGTTTTCACGTAGATGTTTGATGTTACCTTCAGAGACTTACTCCGTCCACTCGTCAGGCGTATCAGCAATTGACTACTTCTTATACTTCTCTATTTTTCTTTTTTTTATCCACTTTTTATTCGTGAATTTTTTTTTCATAGTATAGGTGTGCGTGTTTGTGTAGTTTCCTCTTTATTCAAACATTTACTCTTTTTGGGGACCAGCGTATGGAGTGATTTAATAGACATATCTTTACATGGCACTCTCTTCTGCATGTGTTGCATGTGGAATGAAACTGGAATTGATATACATAGGTTTCTAATATGTATTTTTTTTTCTAAAAAAAGTTTTAAGTAAACAAATCTCTGAAGAAGCTTAATAAAGCGAAACCCGTTCTTTATTTATTCAATTATCATGTCGGATTTCAATCGATATATTCAACTCACATATGTTCCGGAAAAGAAATGCCTAAATTTAACGAAAATCAAACATGACATCATAAAAATCCGCAAATTAATTCCTATAATCAATGTTTTTTTCACCATCGACATCAATTTTTGAAAACAAAAATTTGGTATATACCGATGAATTCTCTTTATAGTGGTGTTGTCTCTTTTTAGAGTTGCTAAATAATAAAAATATTTTGCTACAAAATTCTTATTAATTTTGATACATAAATGATTCTATATTAATATATCCACTTGACAAACAAACTTTTTTACTTTGAAACAGAAACTAATAGCATTCGTTAAATAATAATTTATTAAATTTACGCATTTCTTTGCAGGAAAATATGTATATCAATTCTAGCCTACTAGATAATTGCAGACACGGAAAAAAACTGCAGGACCTCCTACAGAAGATAGCTGAAGAGAGTGACAAGAAGCGACTACAAATAAACTGCAAGAAAATCGAATGCATAGTCATCAGCAAAAAGAGCAGCTCAAAGTGCCAAATACAGGTGGGGATGTTAAAATCAAGCAGGTATGAAAATTTAAATATCTGGGAAGTGTTCTAACTGAAGACGGAAAGTGCGACACAGAGATCCAAAGGCGAATTGGCATGGCGAAAGACGCGTTCCAGAAGCTGAGTATATTAAGACACAGGAAACTTTCACTAAAAACAAAGAATAGAGTACTGGATTGCTATGTGATGTCAGTTTTTCAATATGGCAGTAAATGTTGGACAATATCAACAAAAATGAAAGGAAAACTTGAAGCAGCTGAAATGTGGTTCTACAGAAGGATGCTGCGGATATCGTGAACCGAGCATGTGAATGGAAACGAAAAAGAAAATAAACGAAAAGGAAATTAATATTGAGCATCAGGAAGAGACAGCTAAAGTTCCTAGGACATGCTGTGAGGAAGGAGGGCTTGGACAACCTGATACTAACAGGTCAGATAGAGGGAAAAAGAGGCAGAGGAAAGCAGTGGATTCATCCCTTATTCCCTGTTTAGGGTGTGGTTACCGGCTTTATCTTTTCCAATCTTTTCACTATTACGTATCCCCCTGCACATCAGTGGCGTTACCGCCTTGCTCGGGGTGATACGATTAAAAACAAAAAAAAAACATATTTGAAGGTCCTGAGCAGGTGGATGACAGAACGGGGGCTGAGAGACGTTACAGGAGAAAGCTTGCTAAGAGCCACCAGGGATAAGGAGACGTGGAAGGCCATGATCGCCTACGTCCTGAAAGGACAAGGTACATAGAAGAATAAGATATCATACTAAATGGAATTAATAATGATCTTCAATTAAAAGTTTCCGGAAAATCTACGAAGAAAAAAGACCTCATAAAATATTCTCACCACTGCAGCAGGATAAAATCAGGAATAATTACAGCATTTTCTTGTATTTTTTTTTTTAATCAGTTCACCCTATGCGAGTAGATAATGCCACTAAGACGCAAAGGCTTACTGGGTGTGAAAGACAATGAGAATACTGTAGAGGAAACTGGAAAATCAATCCTAAAGTGAAAACAGAAGATAAACCTGTACATGTATTCAAAATACTGGGGTGGGGTCGATAAGTGAACCTTTCTATTCCTACTAAGAGCACTATGAATCTGAAGCCACCAATATTTACCTGGAGATACACTGAAAACGCCTTAAAAAATTCCAGATTTATTTAATCAATTAATTCAAAACAAAGCGATAATGCCACTAAGAAAGCAGGAAAGTGAAAGACTTCAGAGGAAACCAGAAACCCAATCCTGAACAGGAAACAAGGAATAAATATCTACGCCTGCTTAAAAGTCCGAAAAAGAGTGTAAACCGGACGATAGACGAACATATCTACTTCTATTGAGAAAAGATTAAATAAACAATGAATAACGTTTCATTGTTTATCCGGAGACGTTAGAATTTCTTTCACAATGCTAAGAGAAAGGCATACAAAGTCTACAACAAAAGATAATAACAATAATAAAAATAATGGTAATAAAGAAAAGAAAATAAGCATATAATACTATCCCTCAAGTCCTTAACATTTACGATTAAAAACAATATATCCAATATTAACAATATCAATTACAACTATTAAAGATATAGAACCAAAAATGTCCATCAACACAATAATTCTGAAATAGGTACATATAAAATAAATGTTACAGCTGTTCTTAACAATATATTGGTGAAACTTGCAGAAGTTAAGAAAACGCATTGAAAATAAGAAGTATTTCTTATATAACAATTTATTCGATAGTTATGCACAGATTACAAGAATGCTATACTTAAAACAAAAACGCAAATTATCGATTCTTACTAAACTGTTAACTAAGTCCTAGATTTTTTCATATATCTTCTTTCTTAAAGGAAATACTCCTTTCTCCAACCAACATATATAATCATAAAAAATTATAAAGATGAAAACAAAAGAAAGACCTTTAAATATTTAAAATAAATTAATACATACATAATTTATCAAATGAAAACCAAGTAATAAATAATAATTTCATTTAGAATTAAATAAATAAGTTAATGTTCACAAACAATAATAAAATTTACTCACTTTCATTTATTTGGAAATAAATTACAACACTGAGTCTTTTTCATGGTTTACCTTTTCTTACACAGCTTTAAGAATATTTGAGAGCGTTCTTATATTTCAAATTAGCAAACATATTTACAATGGATAGTGTAATATTCCGTAACTAATTTTTTTATCTGGTGAAAAATAGATTAGTTTAGAAATTCTTACAAAGATCATATAATTGTCGAATTTTAATGAAAGTTTTGAAACAGTTACAAAGGGTTAAAATATTAAAAAATTCATTAAAAAAGATTGTTTTTTCCTTTTAAAAATGACACTTTATTATAGTTGGATTTTCGATGGATGTTATGTTTCGATGGATGTTATGTAAATAAAGTGTATATCGGATCAACTAAGAATACTTTTAAGCAGCGCTGGTACTTGCACCTAACCTCATTTAAAAACAGCTTATACCGAAACCAAACATCCCTTTCCACATACTTTTGGAAGCTAAAGGATTCAAAACAGAAACCCAAAGTAAAATGGAAAATCCTAGAAAAAACTAGAACTTGCAACTCACTTAATGACATCTGCCTTTTATGTCTAAGTGAAAAACTACACATTCTCCAGTACCCTAACAGCAACGATTTATTAAACCGTAGAAACGAATTAGCAGTAATATGCAAACATCGCAAATATTTCTCGCTAAAATTTAAGTAAACAAAAAAGACCACAACCTAAAAACCCCCAATAGAGAACAAACCCTATACAATACCAACAAAAAATAATGCAGTTGCAACAGAATAGTAGATAAATAAATAAAGCAATATATTTTATATTTACAAAATATGTTGTATAAAGGATAGATTTTATAAAAGAAATATATTTCTTAAATATTATAAAATATTATTTTTATAATATTATAAATTAATTTAAATATTATGGAATATTATAAAATATTTTTTTATGAAAGATATATTTTATAAAAAATATATTTTATAAACAAACAAAAAATAAAAAAACAAAAAAGGCACACACCCAATACAAAATAACATACATTAAATTAAAGAGAAACCAACCCCAAAACAAAACAGCACCTACCAACTCCTATATTTTTTTATGAAAGATATATTTTATAAAAAACAAAAAAATAAAAAAAACAAAAAAGAGCACACACCCCAATACAAAATAACATACATTAAATTAAGGAGAAACCAACCCCAAACAAAATAACACCTACCAACCCCTAAACCAAATAACAACACGCTAGGCGCCAGCAGCAATCAGCCCTCTCAAGATTAACCTATCCTGAACTCTGCAAAAAACAAACACTTAACCCTAAGACCCGAACAAAAGGTCAACAGAACTCCAAATACAGACCAACCCCTCTAACACCCAAAAATAACAAATCCAACACAAATAAACTGGCTTTTTCAACTAGATAATTCTCATTTCTAAAAAAAATCACCTGAGGATGAAGCCAAAAACATAATGGGCTGGCTTCGAAACATGAGAAATTTTTTTGTGTAGTGATACTATGAATTTGAAAACATTGTAACAACCATTACAGTATAACGCTCTACATTTGTATCGAGCACTCTTTATAAAAGTAAATGCATGAACAAAAGGTAAATAAACCTACGAGTTCAACAACTTAGTTACAATATATATATATATATATATATATATATATATATATATATATATAAAATAAGCGTGCACACATACACACGCATATATGGTACACACTCACAGAACTTAACATAAAGGTGAGTTTGATCATGTTTGGCTTTTTTATTTAATTGTCAATCTTTCTTTTTCTTTTTAATAGCAAATATTACCATATTATAAATATTTATCACCCAATTTGTCTACATTTACGCACAATATTTATTACTTTCTGTCAATCAATAAAAATATATGTTTACAGTATTTCTAAACTGTATTAATGTCATTTGTCCTTGAAAGTGGGCATGTCAAAACTTGCTGACCGTAGACAGCAAGAATCAGCAAAGGACCAATTTTCATTTTAACAATACACTGGATTTTCTTTCATATATATATATATATATATATATATATATATATATATATATATATAAGTGACTTTACGGTGGTCTCGATAAAGCGCTCTTAAAGAAAAGAATGAATATTGAGTGATAAATTCATTTTTTTTATCGTTCCACCCCTAGCAAGGCAATGCTGCCACTAGTGTGCAGGGGGTCTACATAAGAGCAGATTGAAAGGTTACATAGGAGGGGATTGAAGACAAAAGAGAATCGGTTACAGTGGGTGTCAGAGAAAGGGCAAGAGAAGAATTGGAATATTGATGTGAAGAGAGTTGCGAGAGTAGAGTGAAAAGGGAGAAGAACAAAATACAAGGGGTGTTGGGGAGAGGATAAGAAAAGGATTGGAGTCAGGCGGGTAAGAGATGACTATTGACATTGCATTTAAACTCAGGGAAGCAAGTATACGAAAGAAAGTTCTACAGGCGGGAAGTGCGAGAAAAAAAGCAATTCGGGTAGAAGTTTAGAATGTTTAAAATATTTTTAATTTTTAAGATTACTGGGGAATAAAAAAAAATCAAAAAAGAAAACGTTTACATTTTATTCGTCATATAATTTTATTACAAATATTTCCTTCTTGCATGAATCTCACAAAGATCAGATTATCATTAGAGGCGTCAACATATAGCCTACTCCCAGTTTTAAAAAGATTATGTTCTGTATATTTTAATATAAAAGTAATTAATATTTGTTTTAACTCAGATTAATTAAATTCTAAATCAGTTAATCTTCCTCAAAAAAGTTTTCAGAAAAGTATATATTATTTTTGAAAGAGAATTATGTTGCATTTACAAATCTATTAATATGGCAGATTTTACACTTACACTCTCAGTAGCACCTTGCGTTTAAGTGGCAATATCGCTTTGCTTGGGTGAAATTGATTAAAAATAATTAATTTTGCTGGGGATGTATTTAGAGATTTGTGGGGTTTGATACATTGACACCCACACACACGCACACACACACACATACATGGTGATTCAGCGTTCACGTGATAACTTAGTTCCCGCGTAAACGATGCCAATAAAAACGGGGAACGTCACGTGGTACGCTAGTAGAGGATTTTGTTCCGGACAAGAGCAGACATGTTTCCCTAACTCACAAAAACACACGCGCACTAATTGCGGGTAGCAATTAGGGGCGCAATTTTTTATTTTCTCACCAGAGAAAGAACTTCTCTTTCCTTAATTTTATGCATGTTGTCAACCCTATGTAACCTTTGTTAATATATTGTTTTTTCTTGTTACTTTCGCCTACTCGTCTTTCTTATTGCCTGTTTTATTTCATGACCCCATGTTACGTCGAGTCGACTCGTAAACTAAAATTAGTAATGGACGCTTCGTCCTCTACAGATTTATCAACATATCGGAATTATGTTGACTAGTTTTAACCTGTGAAAATTTCACGGTTTTCTTATATTAATATTTTGATGAATCTTAATTCTTCAATTAACTTAAAGTGCATGGCAAATTCTATGACAATAAAATATCCGTTGAAATTCCTCTGTTACATCATTAAATATTTTAACTTAACGACTTTAACAAAATATTGCAATAACAGTCATAAATAAATTTCTCTTTATTCTTCGTTCATATCATTCCTCCTTGCCTACATTCATTCTCTGTTTACGGATTGTTTGTCTCTTTTCTGCTCGTAATCGTTCTCGTCTTCTTCTGTGCCGTTCTCTTGCTGCCTCTCTTCGGAAATATCATGCATTTACAAAATGCATTTAATTTCATTCATTACAGCAAAAGCGTGAGACATGTAGTTATCTAGGTAGGTATTGCCGTATTAAAGACTACGACTTGCTATGTTAATCACAGCGGGAATTGAAGGACGGATTGAATAAAATTAATAAAAATAAACGGATGAAAAACATTTTTCTTGGTTGAAGGAGAATCAACACGAAAACAGCAACGAAAGACTTGAAAATATTATTTAAAGCACAAAAACGGTATAAGTACAATAATACTCTCTCTCTCTCTCTCTCTCTCTCTCTCTCTCTCTCTCTCTCTCATTTTTGTAACAAATGATATATATTTTATAGTAATTTTCTTTTCGTTTTATATTTCCTGTTCAACGTTTTCTTTCATTTATCATGCGTGTTTTTGTGTACGTCGTTCAGCGTTTCCGTGTTTAATCTTTTGCGTCTGTGTGTGCGTTCATATCTATTTCTAGAGTTAACAGCCATTCTATGTTTAATATTTTATGTCTGTGTGGAGCGTTTGGCAAACGTGACACACGTAGGTACTAGGATATTATTAATAGACAGAATGGTTTGGAAAAGATCAAATGCAAGAAATTCAAAGAAAATACATGTCACATTTTATGGCCTACCTAAACCCCACAAAGCAGACATTCCAATCCGCCCATTATATCAGTTATTGATAACGCTCCTCACAAACAAGCGAAAGACATTATAATATTATTTTTCCTACTCGTGGTTAGCGCTATAAGTAAGCCCTACTTAGCTAATTTCTAACCTGGAAAAGGAAAAACAATACTATACAAATGCGAAATAAATTAGAGAGGAACTGAGCCCAAATACCTTTGTAGACATTTATTATACATCGACAAAATGTAAAGAGACATACACATCCAAAGAAATAAAAAGTTCGTCAAACTCACT
The DNA here is from genome assembly GCA_037127315.1 of Ascarosepion bandense. Taxonomy (NCBI): domain Eukaryota; kingdom Metazoa; phylum Mollusca; class Cephalopoda; order Sepiida; family Sepiidae; genus Ascarosepion; species Ascarosepion bandense. The sequence continues at coordinate 5,526,351 of JBBBDQ010000410.1, forward strand.
GCATGGGATGTTCGTTTCTCTACGCTTCTGGTAGGATATATTTTTTCTCACGTTTGAATATGTTCCAACGTGGTGGAAGGCATGGATGTCCTTTTTCCGTCCCTCACGTCCACACAAGTCTAATTAAAGTTTTAGCCCCTCTCCTAGGAACAATGAACCCATCACATATTAAAAATTCAAGCAACCTGGTTGAAAAACTAAGGAGACAAAATATGACTGACAAACTCGTGGCTAGTTTCGATGTTAAATCCCATTACATCAACATTCCTGTTAACAAACGCCTAAATCTTTTTAAAAAGCACCTAACACAATAAAAAGTAAGCCTCTCCCTCACAATAGTTAAAATAAAAAATGTCGTCTTATTACGAATCAATGATATTTCACATGTAACAATAATTTTTATGAACAAAGATTTGGATTAACACCTGGGTCACCTTTAGCATTGACGTACATTAAGAACGTAACACAATTGAGGTGTTGTAAACAGATATGTCATTAGATCCCAACAAGGTACGTGAACTTGAAGGCATCTCTGCAAATGTTTCAAACATAAAACTGCTATATTTTAGTCATCATAGAGAACTGTTTTTGCATTCTATAATAATGACTAATGCTAATTTTTAAGAGAGCAAGAAAAAAAAATATATATATATAACGTAGTACATTTGGTATGCAATCCAGGTAAATTCCAATAGAGACGAACTCAAGATAACTCAATGTTAAATTCATTTATTTAATTTAACAGAGTAATATAATTTATAAAAGATTTTAGATTAGTTCGTTTAGTAACCTCATTAGCTATGTCTGTGTGCATTCATTTAAACTGTATGCTATTCTGTTCTGTACTATTCGTTGTTGTGTTCAGTGCGGTATAAGGTTTTCTGGAGACTAAAGGGTTCCCGAGAGCAGAATGAAACATTTCTTATCTCCAACAGGTAAAAAGCGAAGGAAGAGGGTGAGGATTTTGCGCCCTTTTCTTATTTACTGTTTTTGCAATGTCATCTAGTGGTCGTTAGCAGTTCTTTGGTTAACAGGTGGGAAAATCCAATAATGAAAAATTAATAATCTTTGAAGATAACACAAAACTAATAAAAAGGTACATTTTTGTGCCAATTACTAGATAAGAATTCAGTGAGGCATAAATAATAATAGGTTATTCAGAAAACAACATCCGATTTTAAAATAAACTTTTATTCCTGAATGTATTTAAACAGTATTTAAATCAATCAAAATAGAAAGTATGAACATCTGTACATGTCTAACATCAAATTGCAAGGTTATTTATGCCTTTACAATAAAACTATAAAGGTTTGAGTGATAAGGAATCTTTGAATGTTTCTGGATCTTCTTTGCAACTGAATGCTTTTTGGCTTAGAAAATTGTCATGATACGTAAAAAATATGCTGAAATTGTTTCTCATTCACTGTTATATAGAACGATTTATAGGCTTTCAGCACTCTTTTTTTAATAAAATTTGTGTTATTTCTTAATACCTTATTTAGCTTTTACAAGATGCATTTCACTATTTCAGTACACCTTTGGATTTCGGTGTCATGTTTTTCGTTATTTCTTAAAACATTTAAGAGATTTTTAAATATATGTACTTGCTTGATTTTGACATCATTTCGTAGCATGTGTCTTGAACTGTTCTCCTTTCTGACAACCATACCTTCTATCATCATACAATTTATCGTTAGTCCTTTCTTCTCGCTTTGCTTTACTATATTGTCTAGAAGTTCCTGCAGTTTCCTTCTTGTTTCTGCTAACAAATTGCTCATAAATGTTTGGGTTGTCCATCCTTTGACTAAATTTATGTTAGTCATTTATAAATAATTGAATATTGCTGGCACATATGAGCCGATGCTCTTCCTGTATATTTAGAGATTCTTGATAAAATCCAAAAAATAATTGACAGTATTATTAGCCCTAACCAGGCGTCTCGGCTTCAGTAACTTTCCCACTGCTGTAATGTAGCTTTTCTATAGATACTTTCATGGTAACTGTTCAGATTAACTGTTCGATGTTCGATGTGCGTTGTGGTGCAGTGGATATCGGCTCGGAACGAGAAATCGGGAAGCCGAGTTCGAATTCTAGTTGAATTCCTTGTATTCACTTATGCGCAGATACCCTTGGGAAAGGTGTTAATCCGTCTCTTCTTTCCAGTTATGAGTTAAATAACAGGACAGATTGGGTTCTATAACCTTGGCTGGCAACCACTCTACCGCAGAAAGTAATGGGAATCTACTGCGGGATAATGTTCTGCCCAGTGAGTCATGTCTGTTTCGAGACATGATCGCTCAAACGTGTATCACGTATGGCACTTAACTGACTGACTAGATTGGCGGCAAGATTTTATCAATTTGCAGTTGAATTGACGAGATGTAACCATAAGTTCTATACTAACAGTTTCTTTTCTCACACATCTCGCTTATGGAACTTTCTACCGGATATATGCTTTCCAGTCAACTTTGATCTTCAAAAACTTCAATGCAATATCTATTGCTATCTACTGTATTCTTGATTATTCTTCTTTTAGCTCTTTAATAATGCTTATACTTAATAATGTTTCTCTTTTTTCTTATTTTTTTCACTCAGTTAAACCCTTGTGCCTAAATGACTTTACTGCTTTGGGGGGAGTGATATGATTTTTTTTAAAGCTAAACAAGTATAAATAAAAGTTTAAAAACACGCTATTAGTATTCTGACAACCAAAGAGTTTAAGAATTTAATTCAGATTCAATCTCAATCGTTGATTTTTTTTTTCTTAAAATTTTTTCAAGTTTTCGGCCCAACAAAAAAAAATCATTTGGTTGACGATGCAACATCTTTACTGATCAAACTACGTAGCGGATAAGAAATTAATTAAAATCAACTCTCTTCTTTACTTTTACAAAAATTCACAACGATATGTGAAATCCTGGTTTTCCCAGATAGAAAAAGGATTAACCATGTGCTTAATGAAAACGTCGAAACCAGATTTCGCTAGTAGGTGTTAAAATGATTTTCGATGAATGGGAGCGACTTGCAAGACCAAAAAGACTTCGCGTCTAAGTGCGAAAAAAATCTAGATTACAATAAAAGGACTTCATCAACGTCAGTCAGCCAGAGATTCATTGGAAGCCGCGAGACACACATCTAAAATGTAATTCAACTTCAAGCGACTCTGACATTGTCCTCTTTCTCTTTCTCCTTATCTCTTACTACTAATCCACTTATTTCTACTTATCTCAATTACTACTACGAACATTTTGTACGAACTCTTGATACCCTTAACTTCCTCATTGAACATTAATTTCAACGAATTCTTGTTATTCCTCCTTTAATAAATTTCTATTTTAAAATGAAAAATGTATATTTTATTATTCCACTCTTCTACACTAATCCACACATTCCAACTGACAACCAACCTTCGGATGATGAAAAACCTTCTGATGATTATAACTCTGCATAAAATTTGTAAGCTGTAGGAAGTTCAGTTAAGTCTGACACAAAACCGAATAAAAAAAAAACATTAACCAGCTCCCTACGCTACACTAGTGACTCCCGACGTACAAAGAACACGCACCCCTACGGCTACAGCCATAATTTGTATATATGTGTTTTGCGTTAATGAAAGGTAAAATTCTTGTTGCTATTACTGTGATTCGACGATTCAAAACCAAAAAATCTTCATGTGCACCTGAAAAGAATAAACGTAAAAATACATGACTTTATTTAAAAAACGGAAATTAATTGCTTCATTTAGGCGTGTCTTTTAGTCGTCATCGTTTCCGGAACTCGTTGGCGAATATTGAAGTGCTCATCGACATTTCCTTGTGTGTGAAATGAGTCCTATAATGAACCTGAAGAGACTTTCGAAACCATCGCATGGTAGAAAAAAATGAAGATCTTTGGCTTTTCTTTGAGCTCTCTTCTATTTGTCTTCTGGTGTTTTTGCAAGATGTCTTCTTCCGTTATATTTTTTTTCTTCGACTTTTCTTCTCCAATTGTTTTTTTAGACGCGAGAAGAAGTAAAGTTTTTGAATATGAAAGCCCTGGCTGCGAATTTTTTGAGGTGATCCATGGGTTGCCACTCCATAGCACACAGACTTCAGCTGACACCATCCGCTTCCGTAAACCAGGCTTGACGAAAAGTCCATGATGACAGCTTGTATCATGAACTAGACAACGCAAAGATTTCTTGGGGTGCATCATCAAAGATATTAATACTGCATTCATTGATCTTTTTCTATATCATATATACAACTAGCAGTATTAGCCCGGCGTTGCTCGGGTATAGTGAAAGCTTTAAAACTAATCCATGGTCCTGGAGCTCAGACTCTTTGGACGTTGGCACGAAAGACAAAAAAGTAATAGTTGTTTCCAGTTAAAGCGAAACCGTAGACTGAAAGAAAAATGAATGGATGTAAGTCAAATTTTGATTTCCTGGTATCGATATCAAATAATTTGTTTTTTTCGTCGTAAACTGAATTTTGAAGGCTAAATAAGTCCTCTGAGTAAATGGTATCATGGCTGAGACTAAGAACTACAATTATACCTACTTAGAGCCAAACCCGAAGCAAAAATTAAAATAAAAAGGCTGAAAAAATACAGACATACAGGCAGATAAACAGACACACACACAAACATCTTGCCTTATATATATATATATATATTATCGATTTTCTGCACTATTGTGAGAACTGCAACCTTGAAACTTCTGAATATCGTTTCTTATGTCTTTGTCTATGAGTGTATCAAATTTGATTAAAATCGGGCCACTCCTTCTATAACCCGGTTTTTTCGATTATCGATTTTCTATATTTATCGGGGGTACCCCGACACAAAACTTAGCTAAGAACACTCGCAGGCGCTTATAGTACAACTGTGCAAATTTTCAAGAAAATCGGTTCAGCCGTTTCGGAGTCTATAGGTAACGGACACACACACACACAGATACACACACACACACACACACACACATACACACACAAACAAAGTTCCATTTATAAATATGTTTAGATGCCACCCAAACTGACTACTATTATTGATCACGTGATAGCACACATGCCCGAGACAAACTAGATTTGGTGCGCAGTAAACTTATATCAGTGAAAGACACGTATCATTGGATATGATTTTATATTATTTATTGATATCCATAGGTCGAATTGGCAATAAAACTCCGCCACCCGGCTCCGATTGGGAAATATATCTGTTTAACAGGCATTACTTACACATTGCTCTTAAAGTTACATTTTCTTTCTTTCTTGTTTTCCTTCCCTACTTCTGTTTACTGACCAGCTCACAAGATCATGTGATTCTGCGACTAATGTGATCTCAATTAGGATGGAAAATCGATTGCGACCACATTTTCATCCACTAAACAGCGATGTGTTTGAACTTGCACGTTTCATTTTACTACGAAATTTATATATATATATATATATGTGTGTGTGTGTGTGTGTGTGTGTGTGGTGAGTTTGTATCATTTTGGGTTTTCGTTTTTTGTTTTCGTCTTTGCAATCACTAATCTTTATTTAAAAATTTAATATATATGAAATTTGTCTCCTTAATAAAGTTCTTCCCTATTTGTGTTTGGTGTCTTCTTTCTTGGTCACGTGGGTTGATTGAATTTCCTTTATACATGTCGTTTGTTTCTTTCCTCGTTAGCCAGCTTTCCCTGACGATCCGTTTAGGTGAAACCTAGGTAGGTCTGTCTGGCTCACTAGGTATACTTTACTTATTCCGCTCTACCTAAGTATTGAGCGCTTTTTTGTTAGTTGATTACTCGTGTCGGGGTTTTTCCTTTGGTCTACGTGCTGACTCGGTCCGAACTCTTTTGACTGATGTTCGTGTACTTAGCTTTTTCTTTTTTTAAAACGATTTTTCCCTTCTTCGTAGAGCCGTAGAAAGTTTTTCGACACGAGTATAGTCATTATCTCTTATATATATATTTTCCTACGTCTAGAGCACCACTCGGAAGTTCATACACTATGCCATCATCAGGTGCATATTACTTGAGTTCTGCGTTTTGAATATTTATTAATATACACTTAATAGCTCTGTTATATTACACTTAGCACTATTCTATTAACACCAGTTATTTATATGTGTGTGCGCGTGTACTTGCGTGTATATGTATGTTTATATTTATTGACATTCATATTTACACATTTTAACCAACAAATCCTACATCATTTAAGAAACAAGATTCATCAAGCAAAAAGTATCACTCACACAAATCAACATAAATAGCAATAAAAATGTTAAAAACTAAAAGAAAACGATTGAATTCATAACCTTTAATTAAAATATATAATTGATCAATTGATCCCAAGCTAAATATAAATATTAATAGAATATATAAAAAAAAAAAACATAACAGCATCATTTACTCACTTTTGTTTTTCGTCCTTTTAAACTTGCTAAAGAAGGTTCTGTAAATGAGTTTAGCTTCGAAGGCTTCTTTCGACTTTAACTAAGTTGAAACTTGAAGGGGAAAAAAATCTTTTCTTTTTTTTCTTTTTTCTTTTTCTATTTTTTTTTTCAATTGGAGTAGATGGACTAAACTATCGCCCGGTTCACACTCCACCCACATCTATTGAACAGGTGAAGATGCTCATCCCTTGTTTCCTGTTTAGGATGCGGTTTCCGGTTTTCTCTTTTCCAATCTTCTCACTTTTCTTTTCAATTGGAGTAGATGGACTAAACTATCGCCCGGTTCACACTCCACCCTCGTCTATTGAACAGGTGAAGATGCTTATCCCTTGTTTCCTGTTTAGGATGCGGTTTCCGGTTTTCTCTTTTCCAATCTTCTCACTTTTCTTTTCAATTGGAGTAGATGGACTAAACTATCGCCTGGTTCACACTCCACCCTCGTCTATTGAACAGGTGAAGAGGCTCAACTCTTGTTTCCTGTTTAGGATGCGGTTTCCGGTTTTCTCATTTCCAATCTTCTCAATTTTTTTTTCTTTTTTTTTTCAATTGGAGTAGATAGACTAAACTATCGCCTGGTTCACACTCCACCCTCGTCTATTGAACAGGTGAAGAGGCTCATCCCTTGTTTCCTGTTTAGGATGCGGTTTCCGGTTTTCTCTTTTCCAATCTTCTCACTTTTTTTTTTTCAATTGGAGTAGATAGACTAAACTATCGCCCGGTTCACTCCACCCACGTCTATTGAACAGGTGAAGAGGCTCATCCCTTGTTTCCTGTTTAGGATGCGGTTTCCGGTTTTCTCTTTTCCAGTCTTTTCACTCCTATGTAGCCCCCTGCACATCAGTGGCGTTACCTCCTTGCTCGGGGTGATATGATTAAAAAAAAAAAGACATAAAGTCAGTCAGTTAATTGCCACACGTGATACACACTTGGGCGATTATGTCTCTTTCAATCCAAGACTGTGTAGGCAGAAGATTTTCCCGCAGTAGGTTTCCATTATTTTCTACGGTAGGCAGGTTGCTAACCAAGGCGATATAACTCAATCAATCTTGCTATTCAACCCGTTGCTGCAGGGGAGAAAAGATGAATTAATACCTTTCCCATGAGTAATTGTGTGTAAGTGAATTCGACTAGAATTCGAACTCGGCCTTCTGATTTCTGATTCCGAGCCGATATCCATTGCACCTTGACTTACTTAATAAAAATAATTTATCCATGCATTGAAGATTGCTGTAACATCTTGTCTATGCTTCTGTTATCTATCTAGAGATTCTTGACAAAATCCAAAGAATCTGCAATATTATCGGTCCCGACCTGGCATCTTCGCTTAAGTTTTTTTCCCACCATCGCAGCATAGCTTCCCTGTATCTTTTCTATAAATATTTTCATAACTGTTCTGATCAACTTGTAGAATATTCAGTCGTTCAATTCTTTTATATTAAAAATCCGAACGACCGAATTCCAAACAATAGTAAAATAAAAATAAATAAAACATGGCTATGACTATTGAATAAATCATTTGCATTTACTAACATATAATTAGTTTTTGAAACCAAAAATAAACTCTTAAACAAAAAAAACTGATATAATAAATAGCTGTATGCATATAAATAAATACTTAAGCATTAATAACAAACATTTAAAATAAATATAATATAAACTTAAAAATAAATATAATATATAAACATAAAATAAAGAAAGAAATTAAAGAAAGGAAGAAAAATACAAATATAAATAAACATAAACATAAAATAAAATAAACATAATCAACAAAGAAAAAATAAACGAACAAATATTAAATATACACATCTGTACGCGTATGTATGTGTGTGTGTATATATACATATAATTATACACACACATACACACACTCACTCACACAAACAAACAACTACAAATGAACAAACCTAACCTTTCATAATTAATACCTCAATATACAAGATAACAACAGTAAGACAAAAACAAGTAAACTACAACCTATTAAATAAAAATGAAACATTTGTAGTGAACAAAACAAGACCTAGATTTAAAATTCAAATGCTAAGCACTGACTCATTGATTTTGTTAGAAATTTTAAAAAAAGACTCGAATTACAAACTTTGCTTAACACACACGCAAAAGCGAATCCAAACCAAAACTCGTAAAATTTCACACTTCGATGCGAAATGTTTTTCGGTCAATAGAAAACTAGGAAATATCTAAAAACAAAATTCAAACAATCTTCAATTATCAGAAACAAATTCTTTTACTGACCTTTTCGCTAGCCGACGCGAAGTTTGTTCGTCGTCCAATGGAAAGGCCATAATCACATTCGGGAGTGAATTCCCAAATGATCTTTTCGAGCCCCACAAACGAAAAAGAAGACGGAGCAAATTTGACTGTCGCCAAAGAGAATGAAGATGAGTGTAATTAACACGTACCCTTGACAAACGTCAAGCGATTGCTATTATTACCTCTCTCTTTCTCTCCCACCTCCAACCTCCTCCCTTTTCACCATTCACCCTGAGCGATAACTTCAAAGACAATCCTACCCAACAATAATCATACATACATACATACATACATACGTTCCTGCCTGTGTACACATAAATTCATTCTTGCAAGGACTACTGCAAACTCTTCATACCCTTTATTCTTAATATTGTTTCTCATTGAACATTAACTTCTACTAATTCATGTTATTCTTTTTTATTAATAAATTTATATTTAAACATACAAAAGGTATACTTTTATTCTTCCACGAATCCGCTTTCTGATAAACTTCTGATAATTCTGGATAAAACCTGTAAGTTGTAGAAAGTTTCACACAAGGCCAATGTTTAAACAATTAGCCATCTCCCTACCACTATACATTACAGAAATTATAACATATAAGCAAATATTTAATTTACTATCTATTTAAAATACATGCATATGCGTGAGGGAGTGTGGTGGCGTACAGAAATTCGGGTCTATATATTATATACTCTATATACGTATATTAAAACAACAAAGAAAATACTCCATAAACCCTAAAAATAACCCTAAAAATAAAAAAATATCTACCATTTAGCATTAGTTTATAACAAAGTACAGACACAAATGTACATGTGCTTGTGTGCGCTAGTTTGAATACATATATACGTATGTACCTGCGTGTATATCTATATATAGAGAGAGATATAGATATAGATATATAGATAAAAATGCAGGTAAATGTAATGTATTGTGTGTGTGTTCGTAAACATATGAATATAAGCATATGCATACTAATTAAAATAATAAATAAAAATTTAATTATAAACCTAAACTCCTACAATTAATATCCTAATTATACTTAAGATACCACCAAACCAGGTAAGAAAACGGAATAACGGCCTAGTGAAGATATATATAACTGTTTACTTCAGTATTTACGCATTTAAATTAATTATTTATGTTAAAAAAATAAATAAATACAATCTTCCTAACTCAAGGAAACACTACAACTCTCAGAAATTAAGAACTGCAAACTGTCTAAAAAACTGGAAATCAAATGGTACCAACTGAAAGAAAAAAGGGGGAAAAAAAAGAGAAAAGCTTAGGGGTGAGTGTAAATTGAAAAAGAAAACTACGAAAACGACAAATAATCACATTTTACACATACGCACATCCGTGCAGACGAGCGCGTGTGTGCACGTGCGTGGACGCACACATACACTATGAAAAAAAAACTGCAGCAATGAAAAGTGCATATAAAAAAAAAAGAGAAGTTTAAGCAGTATACCCACTGACAAGTGGATGGAGTAATTACCCGGAGGGTTCGTCTACCAAACTCTGGGGTCGGGATGCTGAAAGTATCATCAACCAACTAAGTGACAAAACGTTTTAGCAAAAATAAACTAGAACGCTCAAAAATTAAAAACGGTGCCATGTCTAGAAAATACAATAATTCAACCCAAAAATGGCAACTATCGAAAGAAAAGATGAAAAAGGTAAAAAAAAAAAAAAAAAAGATAAAATGCTAAAGAGCGAGCTTAAAGTGAAGAAAAAATACGAAAAAGAGGGCATACCACACCACGAATATCCGCGCTGAAGGGAGAACCGTCACGAACGTGCATCCGCACAGATGGGTGCTTGGTCGCACGCAGCAAATGCACAAACGAAGAAAAAAGGAAAAACGTTACACTAATGACAGGCGTATAAAAATGAAAAATATACGTAGTAAATTGCTGATAATCCCTTAGGAGTCGATGGACTGGTTCGGCTACGAAACTTTGGAGTCAGGATGATATCTCCACCCCAACCTACGTTTTGGTCAGCAGTCAGTCGCCAACTCTACTTGTAGCTTAAGGAAAGAAAGAAATGGATTCCACCATGTTGTCTTGAAGTTAGTTCTGGGAGGCTGGTAAGCTTCCCTGATAATTTTTGTCTTGTCTTTTCTTTTGTTGCTAGTTTAATTTTGGGAATGTGTTTATTTACTTATTTTGTTTGTTTATTTATTGTACAACACATTTTATATTTTGTCGTCTTTTACATAGCGGTGGCTATATTTAAAAAATGAGTCAGCACTTTCAAGAACTTTTCGTTTATTTTGTCTTTTCTTTAAACCGGCATGGGGAGGTACTGCTAAACTATTGGCTTTGAAGGCTTCTTCCAACTTATACTAAGTCAAAACTAAGTATTTTTTTAATTGGTGTAGATAGACTCTTCTATCGCCTGGTTCACACTCCTCCCTCTTCTTTTGGACAGGAGTAGAGGTGCATGCCTTGTTTCCTGTTTAGGAAGGGGTTCCCGGTTACTCTCCTCTTGCCCAGTCCTAGTGCTAGTGCTGTGGCAAGCTTTTTGCAGTAACAGTAATGGTAGTAACGTCTCTTCATTTCTAAGGGTACCGGGTTGGCAGTTTCCTGGTTGCTGCTTCCGACTGGTAATTAGGAGCCCGAACTCTTGCGTAGTGTCAAGAGAGGCTGCTCTGACCAACAGTTGAATAATATCGGGGTTTTATGTAGGGCCATGTCGCGTATGGATAGGTGTCCCTGCATGAACCTCCGGTGGGCAACCCTGTGGCTACATTAGGCTGCAGTCTGCGCCTGTTTCCCACTCACACATGCTGCATACAGCGACTGACTCTACTCTAGACCTCTCTTCTAATAAAACTCACTAACCATGAATACACACTATCATAATAGCAAAACTAAACCAGCTAATCAAAAAAGCACCCAAACCCATCAACATCTCCTTCGCTAACATACGAGGTATACGTACCAACTTTTACAGTGTCGAATCCTTCCTCCAAGTAAACTCACCTGACATCCTAGCCCTCTGCGAAACTAACCTTGATCCTTCTATCCTCTTTTCTGAATTCTACATCCCTGGTTACCTTCCCCTCTTCAGGAAAGACTCCAATGTCCACATGCATGGGCTTGGTGTTTACGTTAGTGAACACTTCCCTCTAGCTAGTGTGAACTCTCTTGAATCCCTAGATCATTCTTATGTGTGTTCCCGTCTCTCCCTACTAATCTCAGTTATCTCTTCATTCTCTACCGCTCCCCTCATCTCCCGACTGTTCCGTTCTTGACAGCATCTCCAACAAAATCGATAAGGCCATTTCTTCTCATCCGTTTGCCCATATATTTGTTTTTGGTGACTTTAACGCCCACTACGCCAAGTGGCTAGAAAACTCTGTCACAGATCTTGCTGGTGCCCACACCATGAATTTTTCAATCACTCAGTCCCTTACGCAAGTGATGGAGTTCCTCACACATTTCTCTAATAACCCTAATAGACCTGACTCACTGCTAGATCTCTGTTTTAGTTCCATCCCTGATTCTTGCAATGTCAAGCAACTCTGCCCTCTCGGAAGCTCTGGCCATGCGATGGTTTCCGTTAACATCTCCTTCCACTCCCACTCCACACAAGAACCTCAGACTAGCAGAATATCTTACTGCTACCAAAGAGTTGATTGGAACTCGTTCCGCGATTTCCTGTGTGAACCTTGGAACAAAGTTTTTAGTCTTCCCGTTGAGGACTGTGCCGCTGAGGTCTCCTCTTGGGTTAAGGCTGGTATCGATTCTTTCATCCCTGCCAGGAAGTTGCGACTTAAATCTCATTCGTCCCCTGGTTCTTCCCTGCTTGCTCGGCCGCCATCGACCACCGAAATCACTTCTTCCGGCTTTATCGAAGTCACGCGTCCGACCATAACAGGCTCTTTTTTGCCTCTGCTCGCAATGAGTGCAAGAAGATACTTAAAAACTACCGCATAAAGTAATGGCAATTTTCTGCCCAGTCAGTCATGTCTCTTTCGAGACATCATCGCCACGTATGACATTTGACAGACTTATTTTACATTCATGGAATTAAAATGTACAGCTCTAATTCCCTGACCTGGGGCGGTAGCACCTGTTAGGGTCCAAGCTATCGGCAAATAGTTAACTCCCCCCCCCAAAACTGGTGTCAAAACACTATGAAAGTGTAGAAATAAATTTTTATAGTGAAGGTGCAAGCAATACATTTTCATAATAAAAGAAATTGCCAGTAATATGTTTTTGTAAGGAAAAAATATTGCCAGGGATACCTTTTTGTAAAATAAATTACATCTACAAAGGAAATTCAATTTCGGTATTAAAAGACTCATAAAGAGTTAAACAAACAAAGCAAAACTTAATTTATATTCAAACTAATGTCCTCATCTTTTCTTATTATCATGTTTTGGTTGTTGTGTCCTCAGGTCTTGTTCGGGTTCCTTTCGATCAAACTTATAGGAATTAAATAATAAAACAAATAAAGTACCATCAGAAGGTTTTTGGATAAACAATCATTACTAGAGCAAATACCGTTAAAAAATATGTGAGATGTAGTTATAATCCTACCACCTCCTATTTGTTGACCAAAATATAAGCCTACTTCTTCTCGGTGTTCAAACAAATTTGGGAAGCCAGTTTGAATCTACACGTGGGTACACAGACACACACAGGCACCCATACACACGCATTCAGTGGAGGAGACGATAGCCAGCGTGGAACCATCTCTTAATTGCTGTTGTTCCCAGGTCCACCCTGATCCTGGTGATATCACCTGTTAGGGTCCCAGCTATGGGCAAATAGTTACCCACCAAAATGGGGTCAAAATGAAAGTATAAAAATATACTTTTTATAGTAAAAATTCCAGAAATACTTTTTCAAAAGAAAATATTACAATTCAATAATACATTATTACCAAAATATTACCATTATGGAAGAAAACTGAAGGAAAAAATATTACAGTAATTTTTTCTTTTCTTTTTTTTTTTTTTTGTTGTTGTTGTTGTTGTTGCTTTGAAAAAACATACTAGCAATACATTTCTGACTGTCAACAAAATCCTCTTTACAAAAATACTGCTTTTTAAAAATACCAAACCAGAAGACATCTTGAGTTTTCTAAAAAGAACCAACTTTTTAATTAAAATCTGACTAAAATCAACCTTCTCACTATAATCAAACATTTTTAAAAAGTTAAAAAATAACGATATCTTAAAACCCCTTCTTTCTGGCATTAAATAACCTCATATACCGTTACATAAAACTTAAAACTCAAACTCAAAGGTTAAACACGAACAAAAAACACCGAGATTAAATAGACCTAAAGGTACCACCTAGCACACCGTTGAGCAGGTGAGAGAAATCGCCACATCTTTCGTTATATTTTTATCGCTACGCTCCTTTTGTGCCTATTTTCGAAAATATAAGGCGAACGGTGAAAAGAATCCAGCTAAAACTTGCGAATAATGATAAACTAGTTCATGTTTCATTTTTAAACTGTAAAATTAATCAATAAACCATGTTTTCATATTTTGCAGAAAGCTGAAATACAAAAATGTTTATACAGAGTTCAGTGACGAGTTTATGTGCGACTGTCGCAATTTCTGACGTTTTGTGGTCTATAAACAGTATTTTTGTTTTGCTTGGAATCTCTATGTTTTTATGGCGACAGCTGTTTTTCAGTGTTTTTTGTTTTACTTTTTGTTTGTTGTTATTCACATATGAGGTTGTGTGTTCTTTAAAATTTCGTTTATATACCTTTTTACCTCCATGTAGCTTTTATCAAATTGAAAACTCATATCTGGCTGAACACTTTGTGGATGAAATGATAAATAAATAAATAAAAACGACAACCTCTGCTCACGCGTTTGGTGTTTTTATTACATAAGGAATCGCGGATATGCTTACACCGGCTGCCTTGGCAGTGACAACAAGATTGTTATTGTATGTTTGTAGATATGTGTGTGTTTGTTGTTTTTACCAAAAAAAGCTGCAACAAAATTAATGAGTGAATTTTAATTCCCATCAACCTGAATATCGATGTTCTTCCTTAACAGACTGACAATCACAATATGGCTGATAGTTCCTGGTTTTAAAGCAACGTCTTTTCTTTTTCTGCTACCAGTACGTTCTCGTCTAATTACCAATTATTATTCAAATTCAAAGAGTTTTACGGTCGAAAGTACACGGTTTATCTTGATCTCATTTTATCTTTTTGTATCATCTTTCTTATTTTTAAAAAGCATTTTTTTTTTTTACTTTAACATGCGAAAATTTTCAAAGGATAAAAAAAGGTTAAAGTTATTTTAATTTCAAGTTTCTAAGAAAAGATGATTTTTATGATGAATATTATTGTTACAGTAAATTGTTATTCCCCACCCCCAGAACTGAAAGTTTTAAAAAATCATGTCAATCCAATCTATAGTCATTTTAAATACAAATATTTTTTATATTCGTACTAAAAAATATTTCGTTTTATATTGCAATTTATATACGAAAAGCTTTCATACAATTGCTAACAACATACTACTTAAATTCGAATGATTTTTTTTTTATTTTAACACGTACGAATCTATGAAATTAAGAGAATTAGTATTATTATTAAAATAAAAAGGTCATTTTTTAGCAGTTCAAAGTTAAATTAGGTTTGATTTTTTTTTTTAATTTCATATATTATAAATTTTTATAGTTTATTGAACCTTAGATTTCTAGAGCGTAAAAAAGGCAACTGTGGACGTAGAAATAAGGCTTTTTTTATCAATCTTCTTCCAAGGTACCAGAGGTTGTGAAATGTGTGTATGAAAATTTAAAAAATATTGAATTTGTTTTCGAAAACTACTGCATTTAAACGTAATTTTTTTTTTAAATTACACTATTCGGTTTGACTGTGGTAATTTTTAATAACGCTAAAATTTTTCTCAAATCAGTGATAAAATTAAAATAAATAAAAACAATTTATTCAGATAAAAAACACAAAAACCGTTTTTGTTTTTTCAATGTTAAATTGACAAAAATCTTGTTTTTTGATGAGCGAACACTAACAGTTTTTTTTTTTGTTTTTTTTGTAAAACGTACTGAAAACCAAAAAATATTCTACATTTATACAAAGTTAACTGAGATTCAAACTAAAAGAAAAACAGTCTTTTTCCACATTTCCGTCAGTCTGTTTTCTTGTTAAAATGGCTCGCTCGGTGTATGAGGTATGCTAAAAAGTATTTGTTTAAAAATGTTTACTTAATTCAATTAAATCCACATTTCCTTAACGTTTTTCTGTGTCTTACATTATGTTTTGAAGTTTAGATTTTAAAAAATGAAAAGTTAATTTAAATTCCAACTGTATGTTTTTTGTTTTTTTTAAAAAAAGCAAAGATCGTTACGAAAGAAAAGAATTATTTTTCTTTTTTGTTTGCCTCTTGATGGAAATTAGCCTAGGTTTCAAAGTGCCCTAAACAAAAACAAGCTTGTTTGAAAAATGTTTGTTTCTTTTTTTAATTATTCTTGCAATGTTTTCATTTTCTTCGTCTAATTTTTCACTTGGCATTTTTCAATTAGATAATATAAGATTTTTTTTTCTATTAATTGCATCCTTTTTCTTTATTTTTAATTGGCATTCATTCATCATACCATCACATCACATTTTCGACAAGATAGTAATTTTTAAAATAAGAACATAAAATCTTTAAAAAGCTATCGTGAATTCCAGGTTTTAAAGGTGGAACTCGTAAAAAAGAAATACCTGTTTGTCAGACTCAGATTCAAACTGTTGAAGTTTTTATCTTTTTATAAACAATTATTCTAATCTATTTTTTGTTTAGACAATCATGAAAGAGGCATTACATTTTTTTTTTAGATATGGTGAAAAGCAAAAAAAAAAAAAAATTCAGGATCACTATCATCAGGCAAAAAACTAAAAGCCAGCATAAAGTTAGACAGCCAGGTGTACAACTCCATCACCCTAAAACAAAACAGTAAACAACCTCGCGACAACCTTCCCCTATTAAAATACGAAGTTTTGAATATCATTTTTATTAACTTTTTGCCATCGGACTTTTGTACAATAATTTTTTTCATGAAACTTTTGGTAAGCACCACGCTTCGGCTTATTCAATATTTTTTTTTTTTGTAGGTTTTACTTTAAGTTGGATCAAAAATGTCTTATAAAGAAAAATAATGATTATTTACAGAAATTAGCTAGATATTTTCAAATATTTTCTTTTGCCGTATCCAATTAGTCGGAAAAGTTCATTGTTAAGAAGAGTTTTAAGTTTTCTTTCTTCCTTTTTAACTCCGATTTTTGTAACATTTTCTTAACACTGTTACTTAGACCGCATATTTATCTCCAACTCCATTGTGTTGTGTGTTATTGTCTTTTATTACATTTTTTTGAATTCATATCAATTTTTAGCATCTCCTTTATAACTTTTACTTACTCCTTAATAAATGACATTACTACATTTATTTTTCCTTATTTACATTTTATAACATTGAAATTAAATCATGGGAGAAAAAATTAAATGAGTTATATCATTCATTATTTTGGTTTGTATTTTTTTCTCTCTTACCAAATTAAGTTTTTAAAAACTGGTTAATTTTTTTTTTTTTTTAATTCAAATTTCCACATATTTCGAAGAAACATAAGTTAGGTTGGGAAGAAGTGCAATAGGACGGATTAAGAAAAAAGTTTAAAAAAAATAACATCTGAATTATTTATCCGTGGGTATGTTCCAGAATCCAGATAGTTGCCTTTGATTTGGTTTTAAGTTTCAAAAAGCTTTTTCATTTATAAAAATTCATTTTAAAACTTAGGTATTATTGCGAAAAAGTGGAGGTACCTACAGTACTTAGAAATTATATAAAAAAAAAAAAGGCCTTCACATCATTTTTTTTTTTAATTATGTTTTATCAATAAAGCCTTAGAAATTATATAAAACAAAAAAAGGCCTTCACATCATTTTTTTTTTAATTATGTTTTATCAATAAAGCCTAATAGAACAATACATTAGGCCTGTCAGCATGTGAACACCTTAAACTATCACTGATGGGTTAAAAAATGGATTTCTGTGATATTTTATCTAATTTTAATGAAACTTTGCACAAATGAATTAAATTATTTTAGAAATTTTTTTTGACCCCACCCTCCACTTATTTTATGAAATTTCAAGAAATAATTTTTTGTACAGCATTACTGTTTATATTAGCTAAACACAGAACCCCCTTGAAGAATTTATATCTTCAATATTTTTTTCTTTTTTTATAAAACTAAATCTCCAGTTCCCAAAATTTTTCTCCAAATCATAAAATAAAAAAAGCAATATTTAATTAGAAAAGCTTTTAATTGCTTTTATGAATAAGAGATAATTAATTTTTACAAGAATTGTTTTCAGTTTGTTTTTTTTTTGTTTTTTTAAATTAGTCATTTATAAGGTTTTAAATTTCTGTATTACTTTTGACTGGTTTGGTGATAGTGTTTTTAAATAAAAACTATATTTACTAATCATAAATGGAAAAGCCTACTACAATTCGGTGACCTTACCCTCCCACACACACACACACACACACACACACCAAAAAATATTTTTTAAATAATTATGAATTATTTTTTCATGTGTATAAACATGCTGATTTTATTTATTTATTGTCCATACACAATATTATCAGCAAATAAAAGTGATAACTACAATAAATTTAAATCCAAAATACCTAAAAATTTAATAAAGAATAATTATGAAGAATATTTTCCTAAATATTTAAGATTACTGGGGAGTTTAAAATTGTATAAAATGGCACTTACATTATATTCCTCAAGTCATTTTTACAGATATGTCCTCCATAGAAAAAAATTATATTAAACATCTTAAATAAAGACTTATCTTCATGTTAAAAAAAGATCAGCTATCTTCCTCAAATAAAATTTTTAAAAAGTATATTTTATTTTTGAGATTTTTCAATAAAGATATATTGCAATGAAAGTTGGCTAAAAATGGCACTAAAATCATTGATCTTTAGCAATTTCCACAAAAAAGATTCCTTCCAGTCAATTTAAATTAGTTTTGAAATACAACAAAGTGTGTTGCCTATTGAAAATATTAAATTTAATCTATTAAGTTGAAATTAAAACTAAAATAAAGGTTCCAAGAAAGATTATTCATTTTCTAAAATTGATTTTAAACCTTAAGTATCCCATTTCTTTGGTAGTACCTAATTTTGATGAAACTTTTAGGACATCTTCAGAAATAAAGTTATTTTGTAAATGCTTCCTTTTTAGAAAATCTGTGTACTTTTTGTTTTCATCTCTGTTACTTTCCCCTCACTCACACGCTCCTTTAATTTTATGAATGTTATATTTTTGGCATTAATTTCTTAGTTTTTTTTTTTTTAATTTAATTAGAATTTTATAAATTCTATCTTAATTTGTAACCTTCAAGTGATAGTTATTCAATTTAAACTGTGTTTACTAATCATAGATGGTAAAACTCTCTACAATTTGACAAACCCCAGATTTTTTAATTCTTATGTGTATATGTATATCTATTTTTATAAATATGGATGTTCATACACAATATTATTAGAAAATAAGAGTGGTACTTATAGTAAATTTTAAATTTACTGGTAATTTCCAAGCATTTTCCCATCTTCATTATTAAGGTAAAGTACCTAAAATTCAGTAAATATCAGAATGCTTAAAATATTTACAACTTTTAATATTACTTACTGAGTAGTTAAAGAATATATTAAAAAAGATATTCCCATTGTATTTGCTTCATAATTTTTCCAGTTTTATCCTTTTTATTTTAATTTCCACATCAGGCTGTCATTAATCACACAACACATCAAAAAATACCCATTCTGTTAAAAAAGATTAATTAATTCTGCAGTATTTTAAACTAAAAGTATGTAATATTTGTTTCAATTCATATTAATTACACTTTAAATCTGCTAATTTTTCTCAAAGTTTCAGAAAAATATATTTTTATTTTTGAAAGTTATTTTAAAGAGAATTCTGTGTTGATAAATCTATCAATATAGATAAACTTATAGATGTTACTGATAAGGGAAAAAAATTCAGTCAATTTAAGTTTGGTTTAAAATACACTATTTGTTTGCTTATTAGGAATATTAAATTTAATCTATAGCTTGCTTTTAAAAAGATTTTTTATTTTTTACAATACATTTTAAACTTTAGTACTTTTTTATGACATTAAAAATTTGTCAATTTTACTTTGATCAGGAAAAAACAAATAGCTCAAATATTTACTTTTGTATTTTATTTTATTTTATTTAACATAAAAAATTTAACTTTTTTTTTGTCTTGATTGAATGTTATGTAGAAAAAATATTTTAATTCTTCACGTTAAAGTTGTGTGTGAAAATAAAATAATTGGCAAGTATTTTTTTTTTGTGAAAATGTTAGGAAAATTTGTTTAAATGGCATTAGTTTATAAACTGTGTCTAGAGATTATATGCAAAAGAGGTATTGTCAAATATTTTATGTAAAATTCATAGATATGTGTTATCCAATGAAATAATTTGTACTATTATGTATAGCAAGTAAGCATGAAAGCAATTAAGTCCCAATTTTCAATTTCAGATTGATATTTAGTATTTTTTCAGTAATTATAGCAATTTGCAGTGTTAAGAGATTATTTGCAAGAACTAGATTTAGTATTATGGCTCATAAAAAAAGAACTAACAATGAAAAGAACTATATAATCAAAGAAATTAGCAAAGGAAAGTCTTCACTTCAAATTTCTAAGGATTTGAAAAGGGATCATGGAACAATCAAGAAAAATATGTCAAATGGGAATTCAACCAAGAAAAAAAATAATCTCAGGCTGAATTCAGGAATTTAACAAAGCAAGATGTCTATCACATATCCAAAGAGAATTAATAAGAAACCTAAATGTGTCAAGTGCATTCATATTTGCAGCTGCTGGAGCTCCTATGGTATCAAGGGAAACAAGGTGTAAAACATTAAAGGAGTTTGCTGATGTAAAAATTCAAATAAAGAAACCAATTTTAACAAAAAACATAAGGAAAGAAGATTGCAGTGGGCAAAAAAAAAAAATGAAAACTGATTTCAGTAAAGCTCTTTTTACAGACGAATCACCCTTGATGAGCTTGAGGATGGATTTGCAAGCAACATGACTCAAGAAAATTTTTTAAATGCCAACAAGGCAGCGATGGGATCATGATATGGGCTGGGATTATTGGTAATGAGTTTGTGGGTCCATTTAAAGTGAACGTCATGGTTAAAATGAATTCCAAAAGTTACTGTGATTTTCTAGAGCAATATTTCTTTGAATGGCTTGATAACCCATCTTTGGCCAAGCATAGATCTTTATGCAAGACAACACACCAAGTCATGTATCAAAGTTTACTAAATCCTGGTTGAAAGAAAAGGGATGGACTGGCCTTCAAATAGCTGTGACTTGAATCCCATTGAGATCCTGTGGAGCATCCTCAAGAGAGATATTTATTCAAATGGAAGGCAATTCAACAGCAAGTGTGACCTCTGGGAGGCAGTTAAACTTGCTGCAAACAACTTACCAGCCGCTAAAATTGCAAATCTAACATCAGATGTTGACAATAAGCTGCTAAGAGTTACTGAAAAGAAAGGAGCATTTGTGCAATAAATTTTAGGAGGTTCTTATTTTTTGTTAATATATCTTTTATTTTTAAAATAAAATGGTTTTTTTTATGTTTTTTCCTTTAAGAAATTGACAAATTTGTTTTAAAATCTTTTCATATTATTTTTTTACATTAGTTTTACAAGGTATAATAATGTAAAAGTATCAAAATAAATAGGGGCAAATAAACTACTGACAGTCAAATTAGTCTGTTTTGTTAACTTAGTAAATTTTTTTCCAACCAAAAACAATAGTTTTCTCTATCACTATAAGTAAATAATATTGAGTAGAATCTAAACAACATCATAATAGGACTTTTAACATTAAAGATGCTACACTTTATACCAATTCATAACTTGCATATAATCTCTAGACGCAGTTTATATTCTTTATTTATCAAAAAAATAAAAAAAATTTTGATGCCTGACAAATTTCAAAATATTTGATTAGAATATGAAGCAAGGTAAAAATTTTAAATAAGAATAAAAATGGTAAAAAAGATTTTTTCCTATTTAATATTTTAATGTTGGGATTTGGTATCTGGGCTCTAAATCAAACAACCCTCCCTACTCAGCCTAACTCTATCTTCTCCTTCTGTCTCTTTCTTTATATTTAAAAGGATTTTTTTTTCTTTTGTTAAAGTAATTTGTTTTATTTATGTTGAAGTAGGCTTTTGAATTGATCTATGACAAAAATATTTACAATATTGGCTTAACAACAGTTTTTAATGTTTATTTTTTCTTAAACTTTAGTTTTGTATATTTTGTTTTCTTTGGTATAAGATGGCTTATAAAAAGTTAAATGCACACTCTCAGTGATTTAAGTTAGGTGAAATAAAAACAATAGAATATATATATATATATATATATATATATATATATATATATATATATAAACTTAAGTGAAGAAAATATTAAATGTAATGCATGTAAATTTAAGCATTTGCTTGTCATGTTTGTATTGTGAGTTATAATTCTAATGAAATACCCATCTTTTCTGGCCTTGTACCAGATGCTAAATATATTGAACAGTGTCTTTCAATGACTTGAAAAGAATCTCATTTTAGCTTTACAATTCACTGCTTGTCACCTGCTAAATTAAACTGATGAAATAATGTTTGCTTTTTTTTTTTACTTTGCTTTTTTTCTCAATTCTTAAGTAAAATTGAATAATAGTTGAGCAGTTTTTTCCAGATAAACTTACAGAACTTCTTTAGTTAGCAGGTTTATTGCAAGTAAGGTATAAATTAAAGAAAGGAATGGCCCACAGGGTATCCATTTGCAATTTTGAATTATAGCTAAACAAATTTTGTAATGCAAAAAAAAGAAACTTGTTCAGCTTAATTTTCAACACACTTCATGATAAAAATAATAATAATTGAGAAAGATTTGCTCTTAAGATTACAGTGTTTATCCAATTACTTATTTAAAAAAAATTTAAACCCTTTTTATTTCAAAATTTCTAATTAGATAAAAGCAACAGAGAAAAATGAATTTAGGACCCCCCAAAAAAAAATTGATTTATTTTCTACAACTTTTCAAACTTTTGCAGGCTTTTTAAAGACAAAAAATACTTTTAGATTCTAAGAATTTGTTTTTTGGGTGAGGAGGTAATAATGGTTTAGTGTTACTAATTAACCCATAGCAGGGGAGAAGAGGTAGCTTCATACCTTTCCCAAGGGTATTTGCATGTAAGGGAACATAACAAACTAAATGGGGATTGGATCTTTGCTCTCTGATTAACAATTCCAAGCCATTATCCATTACACCACTAGCATATTCAAGTTTACAGTACCTGGTATTCCTAAGCAGTCTAGGTATTAACAGCTTGATGTTGCTTAATTTCAGTAATTGTACAGGAATCATTGTTTCAACATTCTTGTTGGAAAGCCTTAGAATTGAACTAGTAAAAAGAAAGAAAGGCAGAATTTTATTGTGACTGCATTTGTTAATACAGTATCAGATGGTTTGTGCTTGTATAAAGGACATATAATCTGTATAATTATTTTAGTAGGAATAAATTCCCACCCCTCCCCAGTTATTTTTTTAAGAGGAATAGCGGTCTATCCCTTGTTTGCTTTTTGGGATTTCTATTTCCATCTAAAGTTTTCATTCTCTTTCACTCCCAGTAACCCCTTGTGTCTTAGTGACTTTTATCACTTTACTTGGGGTAAATTTATTTTATTAAAAAGACTTATCTATTACACTGTTTTTGTTTTTTCTTTTTTTTGTTTTTTTTTTTTGTTTACACAAAAATGTTTTAGCCTTTCATTTGGTAAGTATAATTTAATTTAATTTTAAATTTAATTGTTATTTGGATTATTTATTGCATTCCAATAAAATCAGATATTTAAATCTTTTTTAATATAAATTTTGGGTATATAGTCAAGCTGATTTCATTTAATTTTTTTTTCATTTTGTTTTTGTTCATGTTTTCATCACTACAAGAAGCTAAATGAAATTGTCAAGACTGTATACCCAAAGCATTTATTTAAAAATAAAAAATTAATTTATATTTAAAATTCTCAGCATCCTCTTGCCTTCATGCTCATCTTATATTCACAAACATCATATATAGTCAACCTTAACATCACTTTAGCTTGAACAAGTCCCAAAAGATGAAATGTGTCTCACAAAAACTTTTTCCACTTTTTTTCAGCCTAAAATTGTTATATCGTTTTACCATACCACTGGTATGTAGGTAATTACAGATACAAGTGAATCTTGGATATTTCCATAAACTACATTCGGTAGCAAAGTTTCTGATTGAGATACTAGACATTTTGAGGAGCCTGTAACAACCTTCTTAATTGCTGTTGTTCCCAGATTCACCCTGATATGGGTGGGTAGCTATCGGCAAATAATGAGCCTGCAAACAAAACCAAAACTATGAAAATATAAAAATACATTTCTAATTTTAAAAATCCCAGCAATACCTTTTTATATATAAAACTATCAGTATAGCCCAGCATTGCTTGGGTGTAATGAAAGCTTTAAAATTAATCCATGGTCCTGGAGCTCAGACTCATTGGACGTTGGCACGAAAGACTAAAAAGCAATAGTTATTTCCAGTTAAAGCGAAACCGTAGACTGAAAGAAAAATGAATGGATGTAAGTCAAATTTTGATTTCCTGGTATCAATATCAAATAAGTTTTTTTCGTCGTAAACTGAATTTTGAAGGCTAAATAAGTCCTCTGAGTAAATGGTATCATGGCTGAGACTAAGAACTACAATTATACCTACTTAGAGCCAAACCCGAAGCAAAAACTAAAATAAAAGGGCTGAAAACAATACCAACATACAGGCAGATAAACAGACACACACACAAGCCTTTTATATATATATATATTATCGATTTTCTGCACTATTGTAAGAACTGCAACCTTGAAACTTCTGAATACCATTTCTTATGTCTTTGTCTATGAGTGTATCAAATTTGATTAAAATCGGATCACTCCTTCTATAACCCGATTTTTTCGATAATCGATTTTTGATATTTATCGGGGGTACCTCAACACAAAACCTAGCTAAGAACACTCACAGATGCTTATAGTACAATTGTGTAAATTTTCAAGAAAATTGGTTCAGCCATTTCGGAGTCTATACGTAACAGACACACACACACACACACACACACACACACACACAAAGTTCCATTTATAAATAAGTTTAGATAAATGACCAATACATTTTTTAAGCAAAATGACCAACAATACATTTTATCTATAGTTGACAGCATACAATTGTGTTCAAAATATATTTAGTTGAAGCAGTAGAATTGTGTTCAAATTATTTAGATTTCAGCATGGAAGAACTTTTTTATGACATTAATCAATATAATATCCTGCAATTTCTTAAAGAAATCAAACTGTAATCCAAATTCAAGAAAACTATGACATCATTGCCTCTAGTAATTATGTCCACAAAAAAATGTATATGCACAAAATCTGGGTATCCTCTGCCATGTATTCATTTGTGAACACAGAATAACATATATTTTTATTACCTCAAAGCTCCCAAGAAAATTAAATTTCGGCATTAAATAACCCATAAGTTAATCTGCTATTAAACAAAAAAATCAATCAAAATATGAACGTATAAAAATACATTTTTAGAGTAAAAATACCAGCAATATATTTTTATATAAAAAAATTACCAACAATATAGCAAAATTACCAATAAAGTTTTAAGCCAAAATGACCAATAATACATTTTAATACATTTTATTTGTAGTTGATGTTGTTTAAAATATTTAGATTTCGGCATTAAATAACTATAAAATATGTATCAGTATAATGATAACAAAATCAATCAACCAACCATATGCAAGTATCATTATGTAGATTATTATCAAGGATATATGATGACTTAGTTTTTTTGGTGATCCTCGCAAATTAATACCAAGTCTAGAAGATCTAACATTTTTCTTTGTACTTTTTGTACTCTTTTAACAGCATATCATTTTAAGATGCATTTTTCCTTTAGTTGTTTTATACATTTTTATGTTTTTTTCTATTTGTATCTTTCTAAATGTTGCTCAGTTTATTGAATTCATTCTTCTTTATTATTGCTTTTGTTGTTATCTCAATATTTTCTTTAATTTATTCAATAGCCTTTTTAGAGGGGACAACTTGTGAAGGCAGATAAGGTCTCTCTTTTTTTAGAAATAGGTATAAACAGAAAATAAATGATAACTTATTTTTTTCTCTTTTCACATAGATGAAATGCTGCACAAGACCATTTTTTAAAATGTGGGAAGCCATACACATTTTCATATGGATGAGTTGCAAAGATTGCCAGTTTCCATCAGTATACTGCTACAGGAATCAAGGTGTACCTATTTTGTGCAATGGGGAATTGCTACCTGGGCGATAGATCCCCAGAAACCAAGCATCTCGTTAGGAAAAATTAGCATCTCTTTTTTCCAGGATTGGTGACAAAGATGCTGATTAGCCAAACCCACTCTCAATAACCTATGTAAAACAAGCAATTCCATATTTTTCTATAAAGGGGAGTGGTAGTAGTGAGACCCACTTACTCAAAAGAAAAATTGATGCATCTAATAGGTTCATGCCTTTTCAGATACGTGGTTGCTGTAGAACCTTTAAGCAGGTCATCACTTGCATCAATTATTGTGTTGATAACAGCATCCTGTGGTAACAATATAAACCCTGTTTTCACAAGAGTATTAAATTTTGGCATGACTCGGTACCTGGGAATGTAACTGAATAAATAGGGTGGAGGTCTGGTCCCCTAAATTGCATCCACAAATCGGCCAATTTGTATGGGCCAATATGAGAATTAAACATACAGTTGATTGACCAGGTAATTTATAGTAAATATTCAACATCTGTGAATCAGCTGACAAGGAATTCATTGTTTTGTGGGTATCTTTTGGGGAAGAGAAGGCTAAGGACAAAGCTATATACAATAAGGATAAGACCATATACAAATCCAGAATGGAGCTTTTAAGAGGCCAAAAGGAGAATTCAGATGCTTGGGCAACCCAGGATCTCTATACTTCTTGTCCAGTCTGTGCCATGTATAGATGAATAAACACTTTGGAAAAGACAGTTGTAAGTCCTTTATTGCAAATGTAGGCATCACTATTGCAGAGGAGAAATAAACTTGACTGGTTAAGTTGATTTGTTTTTTATGGCTTATCAACCCTTTGTGGGTTATTTAAATTGGAAAAACATTTTGGATTCTAGGAGGTTGCTTTCAGTATCCAGTGTTGTCAAGTGGTTCCCCATTTAAGCACTCTACCAGGCTCAAAAAAATAATAATTTTGTTTACTTTTCATCACATCAAAAGGTGTTGCTGAAAAGATCTCAGCTTAACCCACTCCCCAAAAGATGACCAAATAATTTCTTTTTTTTTTTTTTTTTTTGTGAGAGTGATTATTGATGAGACCAAAATCTTTCAGCACCACCTTGTTCCCAAATTTTTAATTTTCTCTCATTATCCATTTTGGTCTATATTTAACTTCCTGAAGCGGGGGGAAAAGTGCCTTTTTCAATTTTTTAAATTATTTTTAAAATCAGGATCTGAAAATGACTGATATAATATTTTTAAATTGTTATTATTATCATTATTAAACAGCCTTTCAAAGATCTAACACATGGGCATTTTGGCAAACTTGGCCCTTCATGCCCCCCCTTCCCAAATGTATAGGCAAAAGAATCGTTTTCTCCTTCACAGTACTATTATTTTAACTACCTTCACTCCCCATCAATGTTTGTTGTTTTAAAAAGCAATGATTAGAATTGTAATAAAATCTCAACATGCAATGAAAGTAAATTTATATATTCTTTTTTGTTCTTGATAACTTACAACAAACAAGAATAATTTTAGAATTACAACATTCTAAAAACTTATGCAATTAAAACTAATAATAAATATGAATATTTTTTAATCATAAAGTTATAAACATTTATCAAAATATGGAAACCAACAATTAATTTACTATATTATAAAATTTGAATCAAATGGCAATTAGCCAATGTTTGCAAACTATTTTGATAAACAATATAATAGTCTAAATAATCTAATAAAAAATACTTTGAATTATAATTGAATTATGTATTGAATCATAACTTATTTGAAAATCATGAACTCTTGGACAACCTTTAATTAAAAAAAAACATTCAAGAATTTGAAAGTTAAATAAAAATATAAATTTTTGGTTTAATTAACCTCGTAGATACTAAGTAAGGTTGCAATTTAGCATCATACTTACATTATAAATTGAACTCCTCCCTAAAATTTTAAAGATTTTTCTATTTTTTTAAAAATATGCTCTAGGTTCCATTAGTAACAACAAAATTTGGTGCCCGAATTTCACGTTGCACTTGATCTAAATAGTAAGTGAATGATGGACAAAATAATTTAGTAAATTATAAAATTCCAGCATTTATCACTTAAAATTTTTTTTAAGTGCATAAAAAACTGAACACGGCTTTTTTTGTCTAAATAAACAACAAATTCTGTCTAGCCATCCGTGTGTCTCTCTGTCTTCTAACTCAGACCACACTATCATCTAACTCTCTAACTATCATATTTGTTTTTAGAATCTGGATGATCCCAGGATTGAAAATCTGTCCTTCATCTGGTGCTTGAACATCCACATCTGGTGCTTGGAATTTCTGTCTAGATGAGGGAACAGTTAAAAGGCCAAATTTTACCATAGGGCATTCTAAGCGTGTATGCTCAGGCAAACATTCCCTATAGACCCTGCATTCAGTCTCTTGTCTATTTACCGCAGACAAGACTCTGCCCTTTGGCATAGCCTCATCTACATTTTCTCTCAATATAAACAGAGTTCTCCTGAATATATGTATTCAGGGCAGATTAGTTAATGGGAGGGGATGGATAATACCACATTCTCTGCTACCTTATTCCTACAAAGGAAAGTCGCCCTTGAACCAAGTAGGCATTCTTTGCTGTCTGGAAAGCCATGGCAGATTGCCAGAAGCATGATGAGGTTCTTCCTCACTCTTACTTGAACTAGATTTAATCCTGCTGCATTTTTGTAGTCTACAAGTGACTTTTTCATCCTCACAAGTATTGGTAGGTGGATGTGCTCTCTTCTGATAAATCCTTTCATCACCTCTTGAGGGATCAGAGCTCAAGTGTTTCTTATAATCTTAACCCTTTGTTGCATATTGGTTACAATTGTGAGAACATTCCTAATGCACGGCATAGAGTGAGGAAATTATTTGGGGCTGGTAGAGTTAGAAATGAATTCAGACATTCTGAATTGAGTTATTAATCTCTATGTTTTCAAGTAGTTTTATATTTTTACACCTAAAATAACATTTGTCTTTGTTAAGTGCCAGCTTGTACCTTTTAATAGCCACCATGAATAATTTGAGATTTCTGTCATGTTCAGCTCAATTTTTCTCTGCAATTATTGATCTAAGTCTAGGTGCTTTGCAGGTTCTCTTTCATTATTATCTGGTCTATCACCCATTGAAAGCTAGCTCTGCCATTAGTTATGCCAAATGATATTCTGTGAAATTCATAGAATTTGGTGGTGTCCTTGAACACCATATATATATATATGGTTTATTACTGTTTAGGATGCGGTTTCCGGCTTTCTCTTTTCCATTCTTTTTACCCTTACGTAGCCCCCTGCACATCAGTGGCGTTATCGCCTTGCTTGGGGTGATATGATTAAAAAAAAAAAAAAATTACTGAGCCTTATAGCTACATGATGATAGACACTTTTGAGTACTAAGTAAACTTTTTTACTTTTTTTTTCTATCATCTTGTCTGCTCTTGTCAGAGAGTAGGTGACTAGCAAAGTAGATTGGTTTATCATTTGGAAATAGTCTATTGCAATTCACTTTTTCCTATTCTCAGAAGAGACTACAAAGGCTTAAGCTCTCCACAGTTGAATGACTTGGTTCAGTTATACTTTCCTTCAACATACAAGTCACTTCAGTTTGGATAAATAATTTATCCTCCTCCATGTGTCACCTAGATTTTGTTGCTACCAGTTTACAATCAGGTATTAAATTGTTGAAAAATGCTGGATATGGCATTTTCATGGCTGCTAGACTTTAAAGGGTGGATTTGTCTCTGAAGAACATTTCTACTAATGAATGTTGATGCAAGAAGTTGTGCTCTGATATTAGGTCACCACATAAATCTTTCCATTAGTGGAAATCTTACTCTTTGGTGTAAAATACCCTTTATTTTTAAGCCAACCAAACAGTATCCCAGTATTTGTATGGAAAGAGATGAACTAGCCATCTCCACTTTGTTTAGACATGGGTAGGTTCTCCATGAATTTTCATTCATAAT
The DNA here is from genome assembly GCA_037127315.1 of Ascarosepion bandense. Lineage (NCBI taxonomy): Eukaryota > Metazoa > Mollusca > Cephalopoda > Sepiida > Sepiidae > Ascarosepion > Ascarosepion bandense. The sequence continues at coordinate 5,556,457 of JBBBDQ010000410.1, forward strand.
GCTTGCATTAAAGAAATTTTCTGAGCTCCCCATATCAATCAATGCTTTTAGTGGCTGCTTGTTAGCTGTGATCGTTATTGTAGTTGATAGGCAGCTAAGTGTATCCACTGTTGCTGAACATGATACCATTTTGTACCCCTTTGTACTTTTACAAACTTTAGTTCAATGCCCCTGCTCAAATGTATGGCATTTGTCCCTTCTAGCAGAACTTAATGACCTTACATGTTTCTTGCCTCCTCAAGAAAAAAGTGTTTAATTAAGGCCAACTTCTTTCTTTTTTTTTTTTTTTTAGGAGAGGCTAGTTTTTCAAATGAGTTGGCTGAGGGGGAATAGGTGATGATGTCTCTGACATTCTTGCATTTGTGTCATAATTTTTAGTACTTTGGTTTGCTTGTTCATAGGCCTGCTGTGATGTTAAGTTTCTTTTTTTGAGTATTCTTTGTTGGATATCTGTGGACCAAAGCCTGTTTATGAAGGCATCTTGTATCAATTCAGCTCGATATTGTTCTGCTGATACCAAAGAAAATTAAAAGTCCTTACTTAGTTTTTACTAAGGCTTGATAGAATCTGTCAATTAAATCTGAAGGCAGTTGACACCTCTTTTTTTTAATGTGGACCTTTTCAGGGTTGTTGAAGCCTCTTTGTAGGAAGGTGCACATGCAAAATACTCGAAAACTTCTGCCAAGACACATTTCATGAGGTAGTTTAGCTTCTTAGAACTTTCGTCACAAGAGGTACTTACTAAGTTTATGTAAGTTCTTCTCCAGTGATGATATTCTAGTTCGGCGTAAGACGTGTTGTGGTCAATATTAAGTTTCCCCGGACAGAGTAGATTAGCCATTATCTAATTGGTTAACAACAAGATTTCATTAAATTGTAATAGAATTGTTACACAATTTGTATTGGCTTAAATATAAAATTTAATGAACTTGGTATTTACCCAAACATCCCCACAAAAGCAGGATGTGGCACAAGGCCATTTTTTTTTTTTTTCTGTGTGTATTTGCTTGAGAAAAAATACCCCATAGACCCTGCATATACAGAGTCAGGATCTCATCTATTTACCCCAGACATGACATAGCCTCATCTGGGTGTCTTTTTATCCAAAGGAAGAAAGTTCAACAAAATCAGAGCTTTAATGAACTCTGCATTTACCTGAGCACCCACACCAAAGGCAGGATGTGACACAAGGTCAATTCTTACATTCATAACAAAATATGTAATACCTACAATAGATCATCCACAAACTATATATCTATAAAACGTACATTTACCCTGAAAGAATAAAATTATTTACAAAATATGACATGCTGCTAAAAAAAAACACTGAACTACAATTATCTTGGTTTAATGTGTAAAGTTATTTTACAGTAAGTTATGCATTTTTAGATACATTTTTATTATTTCAACATACACTGATTGTTAATAATTATTATTCAATTCCCAAATATAAAGTTTTGCAGAAAATATTTAAGGATAAAATTGATGAAATCCAACCTATTTTTTTTTTTCATTTATTATCATAACAGTTTGGCCCACAAAATTTAATGTCTTGAATTTTATAATTTGTTTAAACTGATCTAAATTTTGACCAAACTGTTTAAATGTCTGTAGTCTACATTGTATACTATAATTTTATTAACTCTTTTCTAATGTATTTTTTGTTTTTGTTTTTTAAGTTTTTGGAGATTGTAGCTATTAGGGAAACAAGTAAACAGAAGAGAGTTCCACAGGGGGAAAGTGTGAGAAAAGAAACTGTTTGAATTGAAGTGGTAGTTGCATTTAAATGTCTGTAGTCTGTCTTTTATATTATAATATTTATTAACTCTTTCCTAATGTTCTTTTTTCTCTTTTTTTTCATTTCAGATTGTTATTAGTGGAATCTAAATGTTATCCTCGGTTTGGGAACAGAACTTAGTCCAGAAAATTATTGTTACCTGTCTATTTTCCTTCCTTCTATATGAAGGAGAAAGAACAGATGTATTTTTTGTGGGCTGAAATGCAACCCTTGGACAAAAGAAAAGGGACCATAATAATTACCTTGTTTTTACTCTTTTGTTTTTCTTCTTAATCTGTAGATTTCTATTTAGATGGGCTGAATTTTTCTGCATTAATTTAAACAAAGAACAAAAAAAAATTCTACACCAGAGAATTTATTCAATTTGGGACTTGAACACTCAACTTGCTTCACCTTACTACTTACCATAATCATTTACTTTTGCATCCATTTGTCAGACTTTAAACCTATCCTGTTTTCAAACTGTTGACAAAATCAATAGCCTAAAGACTAAATTCTTGCCACCAGCTCTGAGCTCTATTTTTGAGTAAGGCCTATCTTGAAGGACTCTAAATAACTTTTATACATTTCACAAAACTCCTTTTTAATACAAGAATAGGCTCTCTACTTAAAACAACACCCTTGGTATTCCATATGATGTTTTAGAAGTTGTTTCAGCTCAATCTTAATACAAACATCTCGGAGTTTGATACATATTTTCAAAACTGCAGCCAGTAAATGGAACATTAATCTAATTTGTATTAGCTGTGATTAACAATTAATTTTTTTCTGGCATGGTCAAAAAATTAATTCTAGGTATCTAAGGCATCTCTACATTCCTCAGCACCTTGATTAACTCTCTGCATCCTGATTTATCTCCCCCTTGTTCATTCATATGATTTAAGTTATCTGAAAAAATACAGTTCATAAACCTCAATTTGAAAAGAACAACACTTGGAGATTTTCAGTTTTAGAACTGATTGTTAAAAAGAAAAGTATTTTTAAGTAAAAATTGTTTTTTCTTCAGGAGTTAGGGTTAGTGTTTTTATCTACCAGATATCATTTTGCTTTTTCAATTTTGTTGTATGCTACAGAGCTAAGCTGCTACTAATATTTTTATAAATATTATCTGATTTAATTAAAACATTTAATTTTTAAATATGTCAAATCTTTCCAAATAAAAAAAAAATTTCTATTTGAAAAATAGAACTTTTGATAACCTATACTATAGAAGAAAGCTATAAGTTCAATACTTTATTTCTATTTTGTATTTGTCTTGATAATATTTTATAAGGACATGTTTGTTTAATATTAGTTTTTTAAATACACAAAGAAATTATTAGAGAAAATAAATTTTTTCCACAGCAATGGAAGATAGCATCAGCCAAGACATTACTGCTGCTAACCCTTACTTTTGCAATATTTGTCTACGGGGTTTCTCAGAATCTGCTGAATTAGAAGCCCATGCTCGAGAACATGAAGCTGAGGAATCAATAAACAATTACTCCAACACACCTAATGTCAACACAACTAATGTTAGTTCAGAAAGCATCAAACTTGCCCTTCCTACTGGTATTGTAAACCCTTCTCTTGTAAATGCGATTGTTGCTTCAAACTCATCTGACCAAAATATTGTGACCTCTTGTGTTGACCCAAATGTTGTGGCTCCTATTGTCATTGTCAACAACGTCGTGAACTCTGAAGTTGTTACTCCAACCAGTCCTTACACCTGCAATGTCTGCCAACGTGGTTTCTCTCAGCGGTCCCACTTAGAGACCCATTCACGTATCCACTCGGGTGAACGCCCATTTGAGTGCAACCAGTGTGGGGCAGCGTTCTCCCGCCGTGGTAACCTGGTGCGCCACAGGCTGTCACATGGCGGCGAACGCAAGCACAAATGCAATGTGTGTGGACGCAAATTTTCTCAAAAGTCTCACCTGCAGGTTCATAACAGAGTGCACACTGGCGAGCGTCCTTACAAGTGTGACCGATGTGGTTATGCCTTCTCTCGCAACGGCAATCTGGTACGGCATAAAAGGGCCAACAAGGGGGGTAAACGAAAATACAGTTGCATTGCTCCTTCCCTTTTAGAACAGCAGGAACAGGATCTGGGTGTTGCACAACCCCAGCAGGTTGCTCTTGTCCCTGTAACACAGCCTCAGGGAGAAATCCAGGTTCAACCCCACCTGATTGGAATTGCTGAAGTTCAGGCTGGGGTTGGTGATAGTGTTGTCAAAACTACTAATCCAAAAGAAGTAAATCCCCAAGTAGAACCTGAAACTAACAAAAATAACCAAACTCCTATTGTTGCTACTGCAACTAATATTGTTCAACTTGGAAGTGTCCCTTATCAAATTATGGCCACTGTGCCTAGCCAGCTGGCTACAGTTCAACCCATTGCAAGCCTCCAACAAATGCCTAATGTACCTCATCAGCTGGTCACTGTTCCTCAACACATCAGCATTCATCATATGACTGGTATCCACAATCTTGCCAGTGTGCCACTACATATAGATATCCCCACAACGTAAATATTTGACTCATTCCTCTCACTCCCTGACTTTCATCTTCATCTTAAAATTTATTGCTAGTCAGTTGTTAAAGCATTGTGTGTGTAAATTTTGTGACAGTGCTACAAGTTCAGTTCTTTGGAACTATACCGTATTCAACTGTTCTTTGTTTTTTTCCCCAGTAGAACAATTTTGAATAGCCAAATCTTATTAAGATACTCAATAGAGTATCTTAATAGGATTTTCAATGCTACAAATTGATATTCTTGGATTAGTCCACTTATGATGCTCTATTTCAACATCAAATTCTAAATCAGAGTGACATACCAGATGAAAAACAGAATCACTTTGGTTTTTCTTTTGAATTTTTGATCTGAAACATCTCCAAAAGAACAACTTCTGTTGTCTGAAGATCAAACAGAACTTCTCAAATGTAAAAAGTTGATTTATTTTTTCTTTGTAACACTGATATGCTTTTTAATTTTGATGCCAGTTCTGCAAGTTCAAGTACTGTTGGCTTTTGTGTGTATATCTTTGGTTATTTACAAGCATGACAACAAAGTTTCTAAAATGACATGTTTTATTTTTTACATTTACTGGATTAATGATTGTCATTAAAATATGCACATAACCTATTAGTAATGATGCCAACATGAATTGCTTATAAAACATTTTCAGTCTCTGAAATTGTTTGCTTGAGTTAGCTCATACCGCATTTCACAAAAAAAAAGCATAGACCTACTGATGCATATACAGTAAACTTACCCTTTAAAAAAATGGCTTCAACTCATTTCCTGAAAAGAATCTAACGATATATTCTTAAACTATTTGAAAAGCAAAAATTATGTCCTTGTGCCTAAAAGGCTTTTAATTTAACATGAAAAGAATTTTACTGGGTGTCAAAGATTTTAAAAAAGCTGTTTTGCTTTTTAACATAATGCTATTCGGTACTGGAACACCCGGCCCCCAAAATACTAATTATCAATTGCTTTGCCTACCTCCAATGTTGATAGACTTGAATTGTTATGTTTATAGAGTATAATATTATGCAAGTACCAAACAAGAAGTGCTGTTAACTTGCACTCAGAAAGAAAAAAATTAAATCAAATCTAGTCAAGTAGACAAAGAGTTTTGTACCATCATGAAAACATATTTGGTAATTAAGCAGAAATTTTGTCTCTTAAAAAATTCCTTCTACTTGTTCTTCCCATTAATATGTCATTTGACCCTGCACTTCCAGCTTGCTAATCACCAAGCATTCTTTTTTTTTTTTTTGTATCATATCTTTAATTCTGTGATGATACAAAATAATCTCTTTATAATATTATCTTAATATTCTTTACAACATTATATTTTCAACTGTTCATTAATTTTTTTTATCCTCTCCTCATGTTATGTTACAGAGTGCCAATTTTTTTTGTATTTTAATGCAAAGTGTATTTTCAAAATGTATAGTTTTGTTATTCATTTTTGGCAAGCTTTCATCTTTTTCTCTTAATCCAAACTTTTTAGGTCACATATGCCCTCCAGCCATTAAATTAAATTACATAACTTAAGAATAAAGTAATTTCCAAGAAGACTTGAATTTGCATCCCATGTCACAAAAATGCATCTTTCAAGGACAAGTGCTTTTAACCAATTTGGTCATGGAAGATTATGATTAACAAGGGCACAAATTCACAAAACATTTGGGTTTTTTTTTTTTTTTGGTTTTTTTTTTTTTTTTTTGGTTTTTTTTTTTTTTTTTGGTTTTTTAACTCCATACAATTTACCTTAATGGTGAGAGAATATTTAACTTTGAATCTTGTGATAAAAATAGGGTTGCCAGATTAGAAAGTTAAAATAATGGGACACTCTTAAAATCTCTCTCTCTCTCTCTCTATATATATATATATATATATATATATATATGATAGAATAAATAAAGAACACAATTAGAAATGTCTCAATCTGATGTTTTACTTTTATTAAAGCCTCTTCAGAGATCAAATTAAAAATGAAAATACACTTTACCATTCAAAAGATTTCTCACACATATATTTAAAAAATTGTCCATTGTTTTAATACACTCAACACATACAAATGTAAGCATTTCTATGCATACATACAAACATTTTCTACATGCATTCATTCAAAAATAATCATCTATTGCTTCAATACACGTGACACATATTTGATTAATAAAAATCAACCCGAATCAACATTTTAATATATTTTCTCTTTGTAAAAAATTTTCCTTTTTAATTTGATATCTGAAGAAATTTTTTCATCTTTACCTTGATCTCTGAAGAAGCTTTTTAAAAAAGTGAAGTGTTAGATTGAGACATGTTTCCTACCTTGTTCTTTATTTATTCTATCATCTTGTCAGATGATTCCATTTATTCAACTCATAAATACATGCCTAAACACCCAAACAAATATTTCATACAAAGGAGGAGACATAACTTAAAAATATAAAGCAATGATTTTAATGGTTTATGAGGAAAATAAAAGTAAAATCACTTGAAAATTATTTAATACAAGCTAAGAAATTCTGATTCAAACCTGATACAGAACTGTACATCATCATAGGTGGCAAGCAAAACAGTGTCCTCAGCCAACCATAGCAACTGAACAAGCTGCAAGCATGTCAATTTCGTGCAAACTTCTAGCAACACTAGTTTCCTTGTTACATTTGGGTTATTTTCATCAAAAGAATTTGAGAAAAAATATATTTTTATTACAAAATTTGAAAAATGGACTAAATATGGTACATTTGGGGTGTCCCTGAAAGGTTAGTACAGGACATGGAGACAAAATCATCCAATATTGCACATGTCTAGTATATAAAACACCTCTGGCAACTAGATAAAAAAAAAGTAGTTAAAAATGAATAGAAATAAAACTTTACCTCAGTTCAAATAAACTTTAAAGTTCATTAAATTATGATTACTGTATATCCCACAATATATAAAATACACATTGATTTTAGTTTTTCTTTAAATAAAAAAGACTCCTCAAAAATAGCTCTGTATTTTATACCCTGATGGTTGGGTTTGGATAGGTTTTGGGGTAGCAGTAACTAACACCCCTGTTTGATACACTGGTTTCTTTGATGATCCAAGAATTAAATATCAATGATTGAATTATAATTAAAAACAAATTTCCAAATCACAGTTTTAGTTTTGCCAAAATATTCCTTGCCTGTTATGGCAGGAAATACAATTAACTTATTTATTTTTTCTATACTTTAGAAACTTAAATTGTTTCTAAATAGAAGCAATTCGCTATAAGAAACTGTCACCTTTTTATCTTCCCTTTGTTATTATCTCCCTTTTACAATCATATTTTTTTGTCTTGTTTTTTATAAATATTCTCAAAGCTATTTTTAGTATGTTAATTCATTTTCCAATACCTTTTCTTTCTTTCTTTTTTTTTCTGTTACCCTATCAGAAATTGTTATTTTACATGTGTGCATGAATGAAATTATACATTGTGTTGGTGGGCACTCTGTTAATATTGCTTTGATGAAATAGCAATGTTGCTCATTGATTTCTTTGAACTTGTGTCCACATCTTTATTATTGTTCAAATTACTGCATTACTGGCAGGATTATCTTAAACGGTTTTTGCATATGATGTTAGCTTTTTTTGACAAGTGAATTTCCACTGCGGTTGAATATTTTGTTCCACTTGATAGAAGCAAATATTAAATTATTGTATTTCTTCCATCATCGGTAAAATTTCCCTTTTAGATAGAAATATTTTAAATAAACACCACATATCCCATTTATGGTTTATCTAATCCTTGTATGATTATTTAGTTTAATGCTGATTAAAATATTTCTCAAGGTCATAATTAACTTTTTTTAGCTATTTTTTTTTAACCTTATAAAAGAATATTTATAAAAAAAATATCAGCCTTTTCACTTAAAAATGTAATAGAAAATCTTTATTCTTGGCCTTGTATTAGTCAACTCTTTAGATCAATGTATAGAGCCTGTTTTACTCAAATAGGGAAAATTCATATGTTCGTTTGTATAAAAGGGAAAAATAAATCCTTTCTATTTCCTTTCTCCAGGTAAGTAAAAAGAAAATCTCTTTTTTTTTCTCTTTTCTTTAAGCACACCAAATAATTTTATTTTGTTTACTAAATAGAACATTTTTTTTATTTAATATTTCAATTATGAAAGTGAAATTTCCAAAAGTATACATTACTAAGTTTTCATATAAAACTACATGGAAAATGGTTTCCGTCTGAATTTATGAGATGTGGAGTTATCATCATTTATACTATTTATACTCAGACTATTATCCTCATCTTTCTTATCACAATATTTCATGGTTATGGCACAAAGGTTGTGATAATAACAAAGATGAGGACTATAACAAAAAAATGGTACAATATTTTTCATGTTGCAGATTTCATTTTTCTACTGAAAGCAACTTAATTTTTAATCCAAACTGGTTACTTGACAATCAATAATTGGCATTACTAGAATTCTTTAGCATTATTTCTATATATGAGTATAAACAGTCAGCAATAAAATAGCCACAAGTAGGATTCAAATCCACACATTCAATTAGTTTAGCAAAGCTTATGAAAAAATAATTGCTTTACTTAGTCATAACAACAACTTGATAGCTTATTGTTTCATCCCAATTGTTGATAAAAATTCATGATATAACAATATTGTAAAAGGCATAGGAATAGGTAAATATATAGTATTTTATTTATATTGGTTGATCTTTTTATATTATTGGCAAATTATTTCACAAATATTAAGCTTTATGGCTGAGACTCGCTACGCTACACACATTGTAGTGAAACAGCTTCTTTCCAAAAAACAATGCTTTGTGAATCCAATTCTTAAGATAATGCTTCCCTGATCATTACAATCTTAACCTGTTCAAGTCTAGGGTTAACTGTTAACTTCACCACATATCCCTATAAACTGTCTCTCTTACTCTGTAACCATTTATATTGAGTGGCTCTTGGACCTTGTACATGGTGAACACCATTATAGAAAAAAAATTAGTTACAGTATGTCAAATAAACCTTTATAACAAATACATTTATTTCCTCAAATAGATACATGTACCTTTATTGCATCAGAATGAAATTTGGTATATATACTAAATTTCAAATGTTAGGAATTAAAAAATGATCACAAGTTTGTGTATGCAACAATTATTTGAAAAATGAGAATAACAAGGAGCCGTAAAATATCTAAAATGTAAATAAATTATGAATTAATATTTGACCTTTTGTTAATCAAGACTGCTTGCTAATGTTTCTTTCTGGATGACACAAGTTTCAGGTAGCAAATTGTTAGTATTTTTAACTATTTTTAATGGCATCAGTTAAATGCCATCCGTGATACATGCTTTGAGCAATCATGTCTTGAAAGAGACATGACTGACTGGACAGAGGGTTCTTCTGCAATATGTTGCCATTGCTTTCTGCAGTAGACTGGTTGCCAGCCAAGGTTATAGAACCTAATCTGTCCAATTATTTAATCCATCACTGGAGGGAAGAGATGGATTAATAACTTTCCCAAGAGTATTTGTGCATAAGTGAATGCTCCCCGACTTGTCATTCCAAGCTGATATCCACTGCACTATAACACACTTCCATACTTAATGGCATACTTACTTTAAATCAGTAAGATTAGACAATGTTTTTCAATCAGATCAGTTGTCTTTGGTTTCGTCTGACTACAAAATGTTGTTGAAATAGTGTTGTTCATTAGAAATCTTAATGTGTTTTTTTTTTTTTTTTTTTTTTTTTTGATAATACTAAGATCAATGTTTTTATATCCTGTCCCACCACAATGTGTATAACAACTGTCTCTCGGTCAAGCTCAGGTCATCTAGCAACTCTGTGCCTCCTCGGCACTCTCTCAAATGGAATGACTACATAAATCTATAGCTGAATCTACTGCTAGGAAGGATGGATCACTGTGTCAAGCCAGGAATTTTTTTTCTCGTTAGAACCCATTTTGCACATTTATAAGTCTGCCATTTGTTTGTGCATTGAATACTGTTGCCATATCTGGTCAGGGGCTCCTACTGTTTATCTTGAGGTTCTCAACAAAATCCAAAGGAGGATCTGCAATGTAATCGATCCCGATTTGGCAACTTGATTTCAGTCACTTTCTCACCAATGTGATGTGGCTTCCCTCTGTCTTCTTTCTCTACAAGTATTTACCTGGCAACTGCTCTGACAAGCTTTATTCCCTGATTTCTCAAATACATGGATTTACACACACTACTAGATTGGCAGCAAAGTCTCACTCTTTTTTCATCGAAATAGTCAAATGTAACTGTCTCTTCTACTCTTAATAAATTCTTTTCTTGTATTTCCTGTTTGTAGAATTCCCTTCTGTTTGTAGCTATCAGAGAAGTAAGCAACCACCAAAAGTTTAAATGCAACATCAATTGACATCTGTCTCCTTCATTCCCATTCATCTCTTGTCCTTTCTTCAACCATCCCTGTATCTTTTTCTCTCACTGTACGCAGCTGTGCACTAGTGGAGCTTCTGCCTTTCTTGGGGTGAATTGATTATAAAAAAAAACTCTGCAATTAATTTTTTGTTTCTGTTTGGCCATTCAAATAAGTTTCTCAAAATCTTTTTCAGAATAACAATTCTTGGTTGCCCCATTTCTGATTTATATACTGGACCAAGTTTATCTGATTTTTTAATTGTTTTAAGAGATTTCTATAGATCAGTGTTTCCTAAAATAGGCAATAGTGTTCCCTTGTTGGCTCTGTTATGGTGAAAAGGGGCACTGGGTGTTTTTGTTTCATTTAGGTCGTGAACATATTCAAGGGTGATCAGCATTATCCTTCTTTTTTATTTCTTTCAAATTTTCAAACCTTATTCTTTATTGGCTACAAAAGAAAATTTCTGAAAGTTTTCTAAAGCTGTGGGAAGCTATCAAATTTTTCTTCTTTGCTTGTCCAACTTCCTATATGGCTGAAGGTGGTTTCAATATTGTTACACAGTTTCTTCCTAAACAAAAAAAGTCACCTGCAAATTACAAAACAAGGTGATCTATGATTACTTCTAAGCAGCATGGATCCTAGACTGACAGCTTTAGCTAATAAGCATTGAAATCAATCATTGCACTGAAAACATTGAGATAAGCTATCAAATGAACCAAGAGTAAGAACCTTAGCCAGTAAGCACTAAAGTCAACCATTGTTTTGAAAACATTGAGATAAGCTATCAAATGCTATTATCATTAGCATTTATAATAGAAATAAAAACAATATTAAAATTAGTTTTGCAATAATACCTAAGTGTTATCTTGCTATGAAAGATGAATTCAGTATAATATTCAAAATTTAATTTGACAGAGTGGGGGGCTTATTGAGAAAACATTTTGTGTCCTAAGTTGGCTCTGGTTAAAAAAAGGTTGGGAAACACTGCTGTAGATTTTTTTTCTTATATTTTTCCACAATATTATTCCTGACTTCTAAAGTATGTTCTTTTGTCTTTGACATGACAGAGATGTTGACAGTACAACATTCAGACAGAGGATAACAAATTGCCAAAAAGGTACACAATCAAATCACTTTGCATAATGTCACAAACAAATCTTAAATATTTAGCTTCAATAACTATAATAATTATTCAAAAATCATTAAGATTACGCTTACGTTTTCCCTTGTTATTCCTATTTTTTGAATAATTTGTTATATATATATACACATACACACACAGTTGATCTGTGGTGATCATTTTTTAATTCAGAACAATTTGAAACTTGGTATATGTCAAATCACATCCTGTTACCATAAATTTACATACATTTATTTGGTAAAATAAACTAATTTTTAATATGTAACAACTATTTATTTGACCCACTGTATATTAATAATATTTTTTTAATATATCTATAAATTCTAGAATATTTTAAAAATTGATCTAACATGTATTCAATTGTATTTTAAATGAGACATAAAGAGTGATTGCATTATTTTTTTATATATATTTAGAAACTGAGTTGTTTTCAGATTAATTTTTATCCATTTTTCATTTAAAACAATCTCTAATTCGTTCAATGATGATGGTGGAAGATATCGACTCCTCACTTGGTTTTCTAAAATGAACCATAAAGGTTCAATGAACTTGAGATTTCGGTACTGTGGTTGCCAGATAAGATGTTCTACTTCACTAGAATGTTCTTCAGGCCATTTAGTGGTATAAATGGCTGCATTATCATCCTGAACCATAAGATGAAATTGATCGCTTAAAATTCTTAAATAATCCTAACTGTTGATTTTAATAAAGTTATCTAAATAATATCTGTAAAAAAACAACAATTTTAGCTAAAAAAAAGTGAAGTACTATTGATATTAAATCAACAAACATAGAAATAAAGTTTTTGACAGCTTAATCAGATTTTCAAAATTATGATATTATGGTTTTTTCATTATTTTGTCCACCCCCTATATATGTTCAATATACAACCATATCCAAAATATTGAAAGTCTATATTGTAGGTCAAATGAAGAATTTTTGTTTCATCTATGTAATTAGATAAAATAAGGACAGGGCAGAAATAGCTCCTTCATTTTAAAGGTTAACAAAAAGACAACTATAAAAACTTTATTTCACTTTTGCTTAAGAGCTACAGTTTTTAATCAGATTTTAAAATTACATCCTCCAAATGCAGTAAATGATTTCTAAAGTTTTCCATTACTCTGGAGTTCGGGTGGTTCAAGGTCTTCCAGGTGACTTTCTTTTAAGCACTGACCCTGTGGCCCTCACATTTTCAACCCATAACAATATCAATTTTTTTTTCCAGAACAGTATCATTCCAGCATAACAGTAAATGAGCACTGGTGAATTACAAATTCACCAGTCTTAAATAAATGTTTCAAAAGAAAACACGATGTGCACCGCTCCAAGCTATGATGCTAACTGATGGTATCTGAAAAAAAAAAATAGTACGACATTAACTAGATGAAGACACCATTGCCATTTGTATAAGTTCATAACATCACCCAGGTGACAGTTTTAAAATGTGGGAAATATTTCTGTTGCACCCTGTATAATAAAGCGTGAAAAAATGTTTTCTATAGAAGGTCCCGAGCTTCCTGACTCCACCTTGGCAACATCTCTCCTTCACATTTAGATATTCTAATTATTTTTTTAAATGAAACTACATAAAAGGGGATGAGCACAATTCTGAAATAATGAAAAATTGTAGAACCTTGAATCAAATCAAAGGTAAATTTATAAAAACGTTTCTAATATGTTTATGAAAGTTATTGAAAAGACAAATCTCTTCAGTTGGCTTTTTGTTTAATCAAATTAAACTTTTACTTTTTTACTGAGAAAACCTCTTTAATTGGGTTGAATTGTGCCAAATATTTTGTGCTGATATTTTATTCATGCAAAAAAAAAAAAAAACTTATTTGTTAGGCATGATTGATCCTGGCCCCTATTCATTAGGGCAGGTCAGTTTTGGAACTATGGTATTGCACTCAATTTGAAAGTTCAGGTTTGATATGATAAATAATGACAGAAAATATCTTTTTCTAATTTATTATTTTTTTTTGTTGTTGAGGAAACTAGTTTTACAATTGCATTTAGTTTTAAAATCATAGTTTTGGAATTTCATTCTGGTGATCAGTGGTATCCTTATAGCACAACCTTATAAAATGTATAATTTACTGAAGCTTCACAAATGGACAAGATGCATGGCATACACACATTATTACTAAATCATTGTGCCATCAAATAAGACTTTCATTTACTTCAAATGGAAATTATACTGAACAATTTAGCTATATCGTGATGTAATATCTTGTACAGTGCAGTAGTTTTAATATGATTTTCAATAAACAATGGCAAATGTAACACATTTGTCTTATCATTTGTGCCCATCAGTATTAAGGTGTTATATACACTTTTATTTTTTTGTTTTTATTAATTATGATCTAACAAATCTTATTCATTGAGTAGCCTTTTTTGTAATCATTTACATCTTTTTTTTATTCAATATATCTGATACAATAGATATTAACTTTATTTGGATTTATTGTTGAAATAATAAAATTTGAGGTTAGTTTGCAGACAAAAACCTTCAGAAATTAAGTATTTCTGTACGTTTTTACAGGCAATAAAACTAAATGCTCAAAAATTAGTGAAAGCTATGTATTTAATTATTAGTATCAGTACATATCACCTCAAACTCCAGCTTTCATACTGAGTGCAAAGTTGATTTTCTTTAGAAAAAAAAAAGGTGAAAAATCAATCTGCTTTATTTTATCCATGGCAACTATTGAGATTAGCTTGAACATTAGATTTAAATGCAAGAAAGTTCAGAAATTTTCACTGAATCTCAGGAGTTGTCCACAATTTTGCATACCAATACTTTTTTCTTTAGAATACTATCACAAATATTGAGTTTCTTCCTTTCCCTACCTGGACTTCAAAGTGATAGATAACATTTACTGGTGACCATGCAAAGTTGTTACATAGAGAATCAAGTTTCATCTGGGAATACCAAATTTTGTACTGATATATGGGCTGTATACCTTAAGTCTGCAACCCAAGCTGAGTTTCCCTTCAATTGGCACGCTTTTAGTTTTGGTGCATTTTTGGTTTTTGATCCAAAATGATATGACTTAGCATCAATTTAGATTTTCTTATTTTATCAGGTAGATGCTTCATTAGAACAGGACAAAATTCCAGTCTCTTGTCCCAAAATTGGACAAAATCCAAGCCTATTGAAAGTCATATATAAAAAGAAACAAATTTAACATTGAAAATATAAGGAACTTTTAAATTTTAATGTCAAACTAATAATATCCAATATATATGCACAATTCATGCATGGTATACATATATCCTTCATAGTTTTTGGCCACCCTTGTTGCTCTTGATGAGTTCCCTCATTAAATGAAAAGTAATACAGGTTGAAAATCTTTTATCTGAAATTCTTGGGGCCATAACTGCTTCAGTTTTCAGAATTTTTCAAATTTTAGAATACAGGCTATTTGTATATAGCATCTACAAAATTGGGCAACTTGGGAATTAAACTCAAGTATAATATACCTTTACATTTCATAACACAGCTTATACATATACCCTAAAGGTAGTTTATATAAAATTTAATAAATTTTGTATACATACTTATACAGGTAATGATACTAGTCATGTAATGCTCACACAGTTTTAAGCGGTAAAAATTAAGATTTCACATAAAAATGTTTTGTATTTTCTGTACATCTACAAAAAAACTTACCACTACTGACAAAAAATATACAAATGCAGGACTTTTTGACATTTTGAATAATATCTTTACTGAGCACAAAACACTTGATAAGTAACCCACAAATGAAGGTGTTGCTGTGATGATTGCTAACAAAAAACTGGTGCCAATGTAGGCTATGTGGCTGGGCTTTCTGAAATTTTCCAATTATGGCAAGTCATGTCAGCACCTAAAAAAACTTTCAAATTTTGGAATTTAGCATAAAGGATACCCAACCTGTATTGACAATGTTATTTTAATGATAATGGGTGAATGGCCTTTACACCTAATCTTATTAATCTTGTATGAGACTGGGATTTTGTACACTAAGTTTTTGTCAGATTCATTCCATTGAGTGTGGACATGTTGCTTTAGTCTAAAATCTCTTGAACTTCTAATTTCAGTTGTCCACTTTTAGGGCTCAGTTGCCTTGCTCTTTTAAATGTTCCCAAAAACCCTTCTGCAGAACTGATAGACATTTTAATCATCTGTCCTAATTTTTTAAGTTTATTTTTCAATATGGAGGGCTAGTCATGATTATTAACTGTGTTAAATTTCTCTTCTGCTAATCAACCAATATTAATGAAATACTTTTAACTTAGTTTTCAGTTGCAAATAGCTGAGTTGATTATTCTTTTTAGAGGAAAAATTCACTTGGGGCATCCTTATTCAAACAATCTCTTTTATTAAATATTGAAGAATTTCACCTAACTCTTAATCAACTAGCTTTCAATAATAAAGTAATTCATTACTAATAATTATAAAAAGTTCCAGGTGCCCCTTTTGTTTCAACCACCTTGTCCATTTGAAACTATATACAAAAAATTATTTGACTGTAAGTCACTTTGTTATTAAAGTTTGTTTTATTACAATTGTTTCCTTAATTTGTTTTTGTCATTTCTACAGTTTATTTATTTCTTGATAGATTATCGACTTGTTTTAATTGTGTAACCAATATGCTATTTGTTGTGTTGTTCTACAACACCTGATCAGTAGTCAATTTCCTCTGTTTGTTAGTTTACAATACACTTTATATCTCTTCTTAGTCCTGGGTATGATGATAAACTACATCTGGCAGTAAGAACCCCTGATTGGGAGTTTTAGAACTCTCTCAAGACAGGCAAGTGAGGATTTCCCAAATATGACAGCAATACTCCATTTTGGATCTGATGTAAAGATGTGAGTACAGCAGAAGGAGGCAGATACTTACTGGTGTGGTACAATGAACCAACCATTCTGAGTGATTCTGCTCCTTATTGCTGGAGTGGAGGCTTATGCAGGTTTGTTCCCATGCTTACAAACCCAGTTGCAGCTGGCCCATCATGTGAATCTGAATTTAGCAACTTGGAGGTCACCTCAGGTCAACCCTGCATCTAGCTTCTCTAACATCACAATGCATTCTATCCTGGCATGATATGGGGTAAGGTCCATATTACAGAATCATTATTTGGTTCAAGATTTAAGAATTTACTCACTATGGTTAAGTATGGCATAACCTCTTAATTACTGTTCTTCCCAGGTTGACCCTAACCTGGGGTGGTAGCACTTGTTAGAGTTCTAGCTATGGGTAAATACTGAACCCCAAACAAAACAAAAAAAAAAAACACTGAAAGTATAAAAACACATTTTTTTTAACAGCAAAATGACTAATAAATTTTCTTTTTATAGTGAAATGGTCAGCAATTTTTTTTCTGTAGTTGAAGGCTTGCAATTGCATTGAAAATATTTATATTTTGGCATTAAATAACCCATAGAGGTTGATATGCTGCTAAACGAAATGGTTATATCTCTTCTACTTTACATATGAAAATAAGTACAATACTATTAACCAATCCACTACACTAGGATTATTCTCAAATTACCATTTGAAAATAATATCAGTTGAATAAAGTCTAATGCAACAGAATTACAAAACATTAAGCCAAATGCTTAATTATAAAATTATTGTTTATCATTGAAATTATAAAATTATTTATCAATGTTAAATTCAAAGAATATTTTATTTTGCATGTATTATGTAAAATAAAAAGCTTACATTAATTTCAATTCAAAAATACATAAACTTTTTAGCTACAAAATTTTTTTACCAGAGCCAGATTTAGGCCATAAGAGGCTCCTGTGTTAATAAAATTTGCAAGCCCTTTCATCATATATTCTCCCTGTCCCTATGTCTATAAATATATATATATATATATAGAGAGAGAGAGAGAGAGAGAGATGATGAAAAAACTTGTATACATTAGTTCAGTGGAACAAACAGACAAACAACACAAATAATCTAGAGAAAATTGACTGATACAAAATATTCCCTAAGCATGGAAAATGTGATAAGAACAATCTTCTACCATGGATTGAATAAAAAGTTAGGTTCAATATTCCAAGAAAGTTACCAAATATAACAGATATCTGAAGAAAGCTGGCAAATAGCTATGGTGACTTGAATATAATAACCAAGATGAAGATACTAATTTATATGGAAAGAGATTATATATATATATATATTACTGTTTTGGTATATTAAGTGTCATGCAAAATAGCTTTACTTGGTTTTCACCTGTAATTGATTAACATTTGGAAACAGTGAAACAAAGTAAAGAGATAGGACTATTTGAGTCAGCAAAATTTTACTCAAATATATAAATAATTTCAGCTTCAATTTTAAAATATGGAAATGTCCAGGTGAAAAGATTAATTTAGAAAACTTTGAAAAGTCAGTTTAAATTATTTTAGCCATAGAATTCAGTAATTTTAAACCAGTGAAAAAGAAATGACCTACTTTTTAGCTTCATGCTTTGTTCATATGTGTTGTGGTACGCTAGATATCAGCTTGGAATAAGTGATTGGAGAGCCGAGTTTGAATTCCAGTTGAATTTGTTGCACTCAGTTACGTGCAAATACCCTTGGGAAAGGTATTAATCCATCTCTTTCCTTCAGCTATGGGTCAAATAACAGGACAGATTATGTTTTATAGCCTTCATCATCAACCAGTCTACCACAGAAAGTAATGGCAACCTACTGCAGGAAAATCTTCTGTCCAGTCAGTTATGTCTGTTTCAAGACATGATCACCCAAGCGTCTTTCATGTATGGCACTTTACTGACTGACTGACTTTGTTCATACTTGGGTAAAAAGTCTATAAATAAACACAAGCTGATAACTTTAAAACTATTTCAAAAATATAAGGTTTGGCAACATTCTTTTGAAGACAGTTTTTCAAACTGCAGATGTGTTGCCTTTTTATTATTATTACTTAAAGTATTAAATTTTAAAAGCTTACTTTAAGAAAAATCTTGACTAACTGGAGATGCTAGATATGCTATCTGTGGAAGCTTATAAAATTAGGTTTTAAGTTTACATAATTTAATTTAGAATGGTAATTTCTGTGGTGTTTGTGTTGTCATCAGTGACAAGAACATGCTATTTAAAGATTCAGAAGTACAGTACATATGGCACTTACATTTTTTTTTTTCTTAGACTCAAGAAAATAATTATAAAAGTCTTTTCTAACTTTCTCTTCTTTTACTCCAGTCTTGATTTGATGAGTGGAGAGACGTAAATGTCTTCAAATCATCAAATAAATTTTAAACAAAGCATGAAAGTAACTCCAGAAATATTAATCAATAATTAATATCCAAGAAGGTGTGGTTCATTTTACTAACATTGAAAACTTATTCACATTATCTGCAGAACAGATTTATTTTAATTTCCTCTCTGCACCTAAATGTTAAACCTTTTCTGCTTGTTTATTCAGGCACACAATCCAATTTTCATTTGCTTCTTTGCAGCAGATAATCCTATTTGTTCCAGCTTTTCTTCTCTGTATTCTCATTTGTGTTCTTCGGCTGAATTTATAAATAAAATTCAAATGCCAAGGACCAAGAGCTCAGCAGTCAGAATCACTTTAAGAGATTAATGTACATTAAGTGTAATATGGGAAAAGCTAAAACAGCAGTATTTACCATACTTTTTTTTAATATAATGCAATAAATTTTGAACAGAAATTAAAGGCAAAACATAGAAAGTCATATACACAAGTACATGTTTTCAAAAATTTTTACTCCGCTTAAAAAAACTTTTTGAAACAGCTAAATTGCAGTTACACTCAGTAAAATAGATAATAAAACAAAATAGGAATATTTGTATTCTGTCAATCAGCATAATTGAACGTCTTTTGTATCAAAGTCAGAAAATTCACCAAAATGTCATGTTTCAAAAATATTAATGTTACAAGAAAACACCTTTCCCCAAAAATTAAAAAATAAGTTTTGGAATGGAAATTAAGAGAAAAAACATGCAATGGCTAAAGATCTGATTCATTTCTATTCTTTAATATTACAAAAATCAAATATTTTACTGAAATATGTACAGCATTGAGATTTTAATGGATACTATGGTACAACTTTTAAAACAAAATTGACATAGGAATGATTGTACTACAGATTTGTATTATACTTAAGGGTGTCATTTAATTTTTACCTTTAGAAACAGTTGTATTATACACAATAAAAGATTGTAGTCATTTCTTATTTGCTTTAAAAATATGTGCATAGTAGTTGCATAAGTAGTAACTGCATCACTTTTATTCATTATTTATGTATTCATAAGATTAAATTTTTTTATCAGGTTTCATATTATTTTCCACACTGTTCTTCAGGACTTTTTTTTCTTGTTTAATTCTGTAAAATTATCAACTTTTAACAAACTTTTTTTGTAACAGCACTCCTAGGAGTAAATGAAAAATACCAGTACACAATTTTTAAAGGGTATATATTTAAATGTTATTAAATAAAACCTTGAATTTTGAATTAAAGAATGTTGAATATAATTACATGAAAAAAAAAAGGTTAATATTCATTTATTCAAATAAAGAAAAAATTTTAAATACTTCTAAAAAAATACTTTTTTTTTAAAAATTAATATTAAAACCAAGTATTTAAAATAGCATAATCAAAGAATAGTAAAAAGAATTATTTGAAAAAAAGTTTAATATTTATTCATTTATTCAAATACTAACACAATACTATTACTACTTCCACACACACTTATATGTACACCATGAGAATAATTCACAGCACACTTAATAATTGATTCTCTAAGTACTACTTACATGCGGCACAAGGCCAAAAGTATGGAGCACCCAGTGGTAATCAAACTCACTACTCAGTTGTAATAAGTTCTAGCAAGGCATGCTTGTTAACCATTGCACCACACCAAGGTGCTCAACACCACTTTTAATAGAATTATAAAGAATCACTGCTCTAGCGTCAAAAAGAGTAAATGAGACACAGTAGGTTTTTAAATTATTTTTCTAGCAAAATATATCAGATCAAATGAAACTGAGATAAAAAAAATCTCCAGATTGTTTGTCCTTTAGAATTCTTTAGTTATTATTATTGACTGAATTTGTAAAAAGCTTTACAAATCTTGAAATGACATTATTGTATTACTCTTGCTCTCAATCTTCTTAGGGTTCATTTTAATTTGTAAACTTCTATTTGTTTTATACTAACTATGGACCCATTGATTCTGTACAGGGTTTAAACCTGAACTCTGACTTGGCCAGTATCTAATTTTTTAAATTTTATTCTCTAACCTCTTTTTGGTTATTTACATCATTTGGACTGTTGTCCTCATCTTTATTGCTGTATTCACTCTGTTTTGGCTGTTGTATGCTCCAGCCTTCTTCAGGTTAATTTTAAACCAAACACTTTATTTAGTCCACAGGGATAGATTGTTCTAATTCCACATGTCATGCCTTTTCTGGGTATCTCAGTTGATGTAGGGATGACTATGCTACGGGTTTGTATTATACTCAAGGTTGTTTTCGCAATATGGGCAGATACATTATCCTGTTGACAAAAAATGAGATTCCTAGATGAGCTTTCAGAAATAACTTTTGGATATTGAAACACAATACTTTCTGTAAAATTTTCTGATACTTATTAACATTTAGAGATTAAGTACATGTAAATGTTCAACAACACCAGCTGCTAGAAATGCAGCCCAGATGATGCAAAACCTACCATCTCCCTACTTTACAGTCCTTGACAGGAAACCAAAATGGTTAATCAGATCTATGAAGGCATCACAGAAAAGCTCAGATCTAGACTAATTTCTCCGCAGAATTATTTCAAACCTGATCAAATCACAGTGTTCATAATAAGCAAAAAGGTATTTTCTGTATTTAATGATCCCATTCTTCAACAAAGGTTTCCCATCATTTTTTTCAAGTGAAACCAGATTCTACCAGTTGCCTTGTGCTGATTGTTTTAAAAATGAACTTATAGCAGTTCTGAAGCACAGATGGTGCAAGCCATCTCTATATTTCATCTTTTTCAAGTGAAACCAGTCACTTTGTGCTGGTTGTTCTGGATATTAACTTATCAGTTCTAAACCCTTGTGATACTTTCAACACATTCTGTCATAAATAACTGTTAGCCTTTTCTCCTCTTTGTCTATGGTATCCCGATTCTATCATTGTCATTTGAATCTATCTCTTGGAAATGTAAACCAATTCTCTTTTCTGTATATGTTTTCTTTCGTTTTTTAAGAGTTTATCAGCATATGTCATCCAACATGATAAACTTTGAAAAATCATGATTCTTCAGATTGTCGCATGTCAGATACGCACCATTTATAGAATAGTTATTTTTCCATAGCAGATTTGTTTGGAGATTTTTACTATTTTTTTTTGTCTCTTTCTTCCTGACACCCCCACCCATTGGATGTTTATTATATGATATTATAACAATAATACTTTTTAAATTTTTTTACATTTATTTTTTTTTATATTTATATTTTATATTATATTTATTTTTATATTATTTATATTTATTTAAATATTTATTTTATATTTATGTTTTTTATATTTATTTTTTTTACTATTTTTTTAAACTGCTTTGTCTCTTTTTTCTTGACACCCCCACTCATTGGGTGTCTTTTATATGATTATACTGATGATACTTAGTTTAATGCATCTGCTATATATTTAAAGATTCTTGATAAAATACAAAGAAGAATCTGCAGTGTTGTTAGTCCTGACATGGCATCTCAGCTTCATTTACTTTCCCATCATCATAATGTAACTTCCCCACACCTTTTCTATCAAATATTTTCATGGTAATTTTGCTAAGCTTTCCTTTATGATACCTAGACTTTATGAATTTAAGCATGGTATGTGCGTTGTGGTGCATTGGATATCGGCTCGGAACGAGAAATCGGGGAGCCGAGTTCGAATTCCAGCTGAATTCATTGCATTCACTTACACGCAAATACCCTTGGGAAAGGTATTAATCCACCTATTCCTTCCAGTTATGGGTTAAATAACAGGACAGATTGGGTTCTATAGCCTTGGTCGGCAACCAGTCTACTGCAGAAAGCAATGGCAACCTACTGCGGGATAATCTTCTGCCCAGTCAGTAATGTCTCGAAAGAGACATGATCGCCCAATCGTGTATCACGTATGGCACTTAACTGACTATATTGACGGCAAGGTCTCATCATTTTACATTTTAAATGGTTAGATGCAACTGTAAGTTCTATGCTAACAGTTTGTTTTCATAAACTTTTCACTTGTGGAACTCTCTTCCAGCCTCTTGCTTTCCAGTCAATTTTGATCTTCAAAAATTTAAATGCTATGTCAATCACTAGCTTCTTATTTCATGTTTTTTATATTGTTCTCTCACCTTAATAATGTTTTCTTTTTCTTATATTATTTCAGACTCAGTAACCCCCCCCCGCCTCTGTGACTTTGCTTGGGGTGAAATGATTTTTTAAAAAATATATTAAAAACATATTGAAAATCCCACCCCACAGGAAGTATTATTCCCGTCTGTAGCCCCAGAGCAGCAATCACGTTGCCATTGTATTCTAGGAATACTTATTTCTAAATTTTGCATGACATATAATTTATTAAACTTTGTAAACAATGATTTGTATACTTCTTTATTAAGACTAATTCAATAGAATTATTGATGTATTTATAAATACTAACTTTAGATGTGCATATTCATGTGCAGCAATGCTACATTTTGAAAATATCCTGACTTATTTAACACTTTCAAAAGTGGAAACTAGATCTATATATCAATATTCTGCTACAATTCTATCAAAGCTTTTCTTGTAATTTCTTGAAATTACTAAAAAAAGCAAAATTATCTTTTTTCTCTATCATTAAGATAAACATTTTTACCCCAATAAACCCACTTGGAAAAATGTCATGAAATAGCTTGTTGCTTTTACAGTTTAAAACTTCCAAAACATTTATTCAGTAGATTATCTAGTATTTGAAATATGCCATAAAGTGGGACAATCGGAATATGCTTGATTAAATGTAGACATAAACAATTATAGTAGTTGATGAAATTTTACATTATTTTAGTAGTTATAATATCAAAATTAATTGGAGCCTGTCTGCATTGACACTGTTGGAAACTGGCCACAAACACTGGATGGGCAAGCAATAAAGGGTAAGATATATGTCAAGATAAATCAAGAAAAAAATATGAATTCACAATAATAGTAACATAAAAAATGCATGGAGCATCCAGTGTATACTTGTGTACAGACATATGTGTATATAAAGCAGTTTGAGAGTTCAAACATGTTTTTTCTTATTTATTTAATTTCTACTGAACTGTCTTATTGTTTGACTTTATATTTTGAATATTTATATTCTTTCTATAATCGTCGTTTTTTTCTAGCCATCTACTCTTAATCATCATTTATCAAATACAGAAAAGAAACTCATACGGAAGATAGTGAATGAAGGCAAGAAGAAAGGACTAAGCCTCAATTACAAGAAGACAGAAAGCATGTTTGCTAGCAAAAGGGACAACCCAACATGCAAATTACAAATTGGGATACCAAAATCAAATAAGTACAACAATTTAAATATCTGGGAAGTGCTTTAACAAAGGAAAGTGTGACACTGAAATTCAAAGGCGTATTGGGATATGGAAATATGCCTTCCAAAAGCTAAGCAAATTACAGGAATTACTACAAAAAATTCTGCAGAAGATAGCGAAGGAAGACGAGAAGAAAGAACTAAGCTTCAATTGCAAGAAGACAGAATGTATGGTTGCTAGCAAAAGGAGCAGTTCATCATGCAAATTACAAATTGGAGATATCAAAATCAAACAAGTACAACAATTTAAATATCTGGAAAATGTTTTAACAGAGGGTGAAAACGCAACAATGGAAGCTGAAGGCACATTGAGATAGCAAAAGATGCATTTGAAAAGTAAAAAAAGTGTTAAAAAATAGAAAATTTTTGTTAGAAACAATGAAAACATAATTGAAATGTTACACAATATCAGTCCTTCTGTATGGCAGTGAATGCTGGCCAATCTCACAGATAAAACTTGAAGCAAGAGAAATATTGTTCTACAGTAAGATACTGAGAATATCCTCAGCTGATATGTGAGCAACAACAAAGTTTTAGAGAAAATAGAAACAAAAAGGACACATGCTTGACATCAGAAAGAGTCAGTTGAAATTTCTAGGGTGCATAATGAGGAAAGAGAGCTTAAAAAATTTGACCCTCACAGGACACATTGAAGGCAGGATGGATAGAGGAAAGAAGCGAATAAGATACCTTATAATCTTGTGCAAATGTTTCTGGGAAATGACAAAATTTAGCAAGAACTAAAAAAGAATAAATTATGGAGAGCCATCATTGCAAACATCCTGAAGGGACACAGCACATAGAAAATGTTCCTATCCGTTTATGTTTTGTTAACAGAGCAAAGACAGGATGAGCAATATTGTATATGATGAAGTCTTACTGTAATGTGAATATATTTTCACAGGATGGCACATGGCAGCTCATTATTCCAACAATGAGGTGCTGAAAAATTCTTAGCCCAACCCACTTCCAAGGATTCTGACCAAAATTGAATTTTTTTTTTTTTTTGTTGTGAAGCTGGTAACTCTTCATCACTCCCTTATATATAGAAATCTGCTAAATATAGGCTTGGTAGCAGGTTGTATGTTTCTCACTAGAGCCGTATCAAGTAAAAGCCAGGATTTTTGGAGCTGATTTTCAAGAAAAACACTTGAGAAATTGGTACAACAGACTCTCTAACATCTGTTTGTACCTCTGTCAGATCAAGTTGCTGTGGTATGGTTGAATCAGAAAGTTCCTGAGCAGGAACCTCTTGTCACAAAAAATTAAAGTTAGCTACTTGTAACAGAGTCATTGATTTGTTTAATGACATATTAACTCATTATGAGTCAATAATGCTGAAATTTAATTTTCTTAAGAACTTTGAAGTAATAAAAATATGATATGTTATTCTGCTTTGACAACTTTTGTGCATATACATATTTGTGTGCATATAGAGGCGGTGATATGTGTGTTTTATGTTATAGTTTTGTTGAAGTTATATTCTGGAATACAGTTTAAGAAATTTTAGAATATTATATAGATTACTTTATTATATAGAGTTATTTCATAGTGATTGTTTGGATGGTTGAATTTTGTTTGGCAGCATATCAACCTCTATAGGTTAATTAACACCAAAATCTAAATATTTTGAATGCAATTTTATGTCTTCAACCACAGATAAAATGTATTGTTGGTAATTTTTTATATAAAAATGTATTGCTGGTATGTTAACTATAAAAATGTATTTTTATACTTTCACAGTGTTTTATTTTTGTTTTTGGGTACCTTATTTTGCATAGCTGGGACCTTAACAAGTGCTGCCACCCTGGGTCAGGATGGACCTGGTAACAACAGCAATTAAGAGATGGTTCCACGAAGCAGAGTGAGTAAATTCTTCAATCTTGAGACATATAATCATTCTGTAGCATGGGTCTTGTCCCAGATCATGCCAGAATAGACTCTGTACTCTGTAAAGGTACAGGGTTGACCAAAGGTGACCTCCCTGTTACCAAATGCATATTCGCATAATAGAACAGCTACACCTGGGCTTGAAAGCAGGGAATCAAACTTGCATGACAGAAGTTAACATATGTAAGCCAACAATAAGGAGCAGAGTCACTCAGAATGGTAGATTCATTGTCAGTCAGTTAAATGCCACATGTGATACATGCTTGGGCAATCATGCCTTGAAAGAGACGTGACTGACTGGGCAGAAGATTATCCTGCAGTAGGTTGCCATTACTTTCTATGACTGGTTGCTGACCAAGGCTATAGAATCCAATCTGTCCTGTTATTTAAACCATAGCTGGAGGGAAGAGACAGATTAATACCTTTTCTAAGGCGATTTGTGCATAATTCATTGTACCACTCAGTAAGTGTCTAACTCTCCTCTGCTATACTCTATCTTTACCAGATCATCCGAAAATGTAATAGTGCTGGCATATCTAGGCTGGAGCTACCTAGTCTTCACTTGCCTGTCTTGATAGAGTTTAAAAACTTCTTTGCAGCCTTGTAGGTGATTAATTTTTTTTTTCCTTTTTCCCCACAGATGAAACATCGCAAGCCTCTTGCTGTCTTATCTCTACTTCCAGGGAATGTGTTCTGACAAATACATTCTTTATTCCCACCCCCTTGACCTTTACACCTGAGACCCGCCATGCCACATACACAAGTATGAATCATCCCCATTATTTTGTATTCCATTAGTAAGAAGTAAGTTCTTTTCAAGAACAGCTGCTGTGTGGAACAGACTCCCAAGAGGATGTTTTCCCAATCAATACAATCTTGACATCTTCAAATCTAGAGTTAACTGTAATTTTTCTTCATAACCACATGATTTACACTCCTTGCTCTTTCTTACACTCATACAATGCCACACAGAAATTCTCTACCTTGAGTGGCTCTTAGGCCTTGTATAGAGTGAACATTAGTATAAAACAAAAAACATTGCAGATCAAAATGTAAGGCCCATATCCAGATGGAAGGCTTTAGGGATACACACACGCACAATGATGGGAATTGGCAAACATCTGGAGTTGAATAAAATGTAATGTTAAGTTATGAGCAATGTAAACCTCATGTCCTCATTTCTCTGACAAAAAAATGATTTCAATGATTTTTAGAGGGGGTATTGTTCTTTTGTGCTGATTCATGATATTAGAAATCGATCACACTAAACAAATTCTGAAGCGTAAAATACTCAAAATTCTATGATTTTAAATGAAATAAATGGTCTTAGTGTTAGAAATTCACCCAACCTTATACTTTTTTTAATTGTGAGACTGGGTAAATTTTAATACCAAAACTCTTGATTTAGTTTGAAAATGTGAGAGCAGATAAATTTTGAAATACCAAATCTCTTATTTAAGTGTTTTAAGTTTTTATTCTTAAGACTAAAACTCATAATTTAATATGAAATTATTGGAATGGTGGGTTATAAATTTTAAAACTCTTGATTTAGTTTGAAAATTTAAGACTTAAATCCATTATTTAGCTGAAAATTATGATCAGGCTAAGTTTGTTGTTTGTCTTTTTTAGCACAAAATACTTTGATTTAATTTTTAAAAATGTGAAGTTGGTTAAAGTGTTAAGCTTTATATTTAGTTTATATTAACAACATTTCGCATATTTTACTTTCAAAATGTTTTCATATCAATAAAATTTTTAATATTTATTGAATTGGTTGATTTTTTTATAGTTTATCAACTTTTTGCAGGTGACTTAAAGCTAGAAAATATTTTAAAATATGAAGGAGTTTAAGTTCAAAATCTTAATATCAATTAACAACATATTTTTCTTTGTTTTAATCTTAGTGCATTAAGGACATTTACTTTTGGTGGTCAAATAATTGTTTGTTTGTTTTTTCATGAAATTTAGAAGCAGACATTCATATCATATCTAAAAAAAAATGAAAAGAAAATTCAGCCTCTGAATAATCTTCATTTTCAATTTTGCCTTGAAATTACAGAGGAGTTACTGACAAATTATTGATTCCTCCTGCCTAATTGTAAACCCCATCTACCATGGTGGTGGGTTAAAGATGATTTCATTTTATGAGCCCACAAATAATGTTTGAAATCATGTTAAAAATCAATGGAATCAATTTTTACAGTTATAAATCTACATTTCTAGCCTTGAGAATATTTTTGTGAATAAAAGTATATTTGTTTACCAAGCCAGCCATTTTATTTTAACAATTCAGTAACATATGTTTATTGCATCCACATATTCGGAATAGTATTAAGCCCCCTCCTCCCCAGAGAGAAAGTGTAAAATCAATTTCCATGCCACTGTAAATCATGAATACTAGCCTTAAAATTAATTGGAATGCTGTGTAAAATAGATGTTTATTTATTTATGCAAAAATTTAGCTGTGGTTGTCTTTAAGAAATGAGAGTTTTCAAAAGTGATTATTGTTTTCCTTTTTTTAAAAGAAATATTCAAGTTAGAACATCTTTATAATTCTCTATTGATTGACTTCTGCTGTGTAAAAAATGTCGAAGCCAAAATGGAGAGAGAAATCAATTGATTTTTTTCTTCATTGATTCAAACCATCATTTAGAATGGAAGAGAAGGATTTGTACAAATTAAAGACAATCTCTGCCTGGTTTTGATTACCAGAATTGTAACATGATAAATGCCTGGAATGCAATATCCAACTTTCTATTAGCTTAAAAGTATCATAAATTCTGTCCAGCCTGTCTATAAAAACAAAAATTAGATTAGGATATGACTGAAAGTGGAAAGCCTATTTGCAAGTCATACTAACCCATTATAACATGAGATTTCAAAATATTAAGCACAAAATCTGCCATTTACTTTAATTACTAAAAGTCACAGTTTAGTTTTACAGATAGTTAACTAAAACATGATAAAAAAGCAGCTAAAAAACTAAATCTAATTGGATCTGATTTCGTTTTTCAATTAAAAAGAAATATTTATACAGATGTGTTTCTCTTGTAGCTGATGAAAATAGAAGTGGAATATCAGACTATATGAAAAAAAGAAGTGGAATATAAACTTTATATAAAAATATAAGTGAAATATAAAGCTTATATGAAAATAGAAGTGGTATATAAACCTTATATAAAAATAGAAGTGGTATATAAACCTTATATGAAAACAAAAACAGAATATAAGTCTTATATGAAATTAGAAGTGGAATATAAACCTTATATGAAAATAGAAGTGGTATATAAACCTTATATGAAAACAAAAGCAGAATATAAGCCTTATATGAAAATAGAAGTGAAATATAAGCTTTCTATGAAAATAGAAGTGAAATATAAGCCTTATATGAAAATAGAAGTGGTATATAAACCTTATATAAAAATAGAAGTGGTATATAAACCTTATATGAAAACAAAAACAGAATATAAGTCTTATATGAAAACAAAAGCGGAATATAAACCTTATAAGTAAATAGAAGTGGTATATAAACCTTATATGAAAATAGAAGTGAAATGTAAGCCTTATACAAAAATAGAAGTGGAATATAAACCTTATATGAAAATAGAAGTGGAATATAAACCTTATATGAAAATAGAAGTGGAATATAAACTTATATGAAAATAGAAGTGAAATATAAACCTTATATGAAAATAGAAGTGGAATATAAACCTCATATGAAAATAGAAGTGGAATATAAACCTTATTTTCTTGACAAAACAATGGTAAAAAGCAATTTAAAAACTGAAACATCTGATCTGTTCTGTCAAAAAGTGTAAAGCAAATATATTGCAAGCAGGGCACTGCAAAATGAGAACTGGAAGAGCATCTAAACCATATATTAAGATTTACAATTCCTGATTTTATATATTTTTATCTGATCCTCTCATGAAAGGAACATTTTTTTAGATTAACTGTATGGATGTGCAGATGGTGCAATAGGTAATGGCTTGAAATGAGATATTAGTAAGTCAAGTTCAAATGCTGGTTGAGGGCATTGTGTTCACTTTCAGTCCTGGAAAAGGAATAATTTCTTCTCACTCCAGCTATGGGTTAAATAGTATGACAAACTGGATTCTCTATCAATGGTTGGAGACCAGTCTAGGAGAAGGACAACTCTGAACTCAAAATTGTATGTAGCTCTGGTATAGTACATACTATATATTATATAGCATTAACAAAACCATGACATTCACAATGACTATAATCTCAACTGCTGTTGTCCTACAATTATCTTCATGTATTATTATTATTTTCATTATCATAGCATAGTATAAACTATATAGCCATTGACAACATGGAGTTCACAATGACTTTAACCTCAACTACAGTTGGCCTCCAACTGCCTTGATGTATTATTATTAGTAGTAGTAATAGTAGTATTATCATCATCAAACTTTAAATATTTGTGTTATCTCATGATTTTAAATTTGTCTTTGTATTTCACTTGTTTTATTTTCTGAAATGAGACCAATAAACTTTTGAAACATATGAAAAAGTGCAGAGTGATGTTACTGAAACACAATATATCATGGACAAATAAATATCTGCATTTATTATATTCAGAGAGTAACTAACACAGCCCACCATGTTTGATATGACAGATTTATCTGCCAAGTCATTTTCTTGCCACTTCAGTGTCTCAAGTCATTTGCGCTCCCATCCAAATTTTGCACAAATAAACTTACGAGAAGTATATATTCACTTCTTTTACCCCCTGTCATGGATAAAATAGCTGAGAAGACTGGGCTTTCTAGCAGTGGTTGGTATCCAGTTTAGTCAAAGGACAACTCTGAATTCAAAACTGTATGTAGCTCTAGCATAGTCAGTTAAGTCATACGTGATACCCGCTCGGGGATCATGCCTCAAAAGAGACATGACTGATAGGCAGAAGTTTTTCCCACAATAGGTTGCCATTAATTTTTGTAGTAGACTGGTTGCCAACTAAGGCTATAAAACCCAATCTGTCCTGCTATTTAACCTATAGTTAGAGTGAGAAAAGTCAGATTTTCCAAGGGTATTTGTGTGTAAGTGAATACAACAAATTCAACTGGAATTTGAACTTGCCTCCTCAATTTCTCATTTCAAGACAATATCTACTGCACCACAATGCACCATCCTAGCAAAGTACATACTATATACTATATAACCATTGACAAAATCATGGAGTTCACAAAAACTCTAATCTCAACTGCAGTTGGCTTACAACAACCACCACCATCATCATCTAGTAGTAATAGTAGTAGTAGTAGTAGTCTACTGCAAATATTTTGCTGTTTTAATGATTCCTGCTTTTATATATTTTTAACTGATCCTCTCATAAAATAAATGTTTTATATCTATTATCTTGCTGTAAATATTTTTGTCTTGTTTTTAAACATATTTTTTTATTGTTCATTTGTATGAATGCATTCTGTAGATTATTTTCTGCATATAAGAAAATTCTGAAAAAAAAAAGAAAAGGAAAATAAAGTTTCCTGATTTATTTTGAAAATTGATGGCAGTAATTGTTTCAAACAAGTACTACAGCTCTTGGCACAATTGCATTTTTATATATTGATGTCAAGAAGCCAAATTTACTCTTTTGTTTAGTTCTCATTTTCAGCAGAATGGGGTGGGGGGCTCTACACACCTCAACAGCACTGTGGATGTAGCCCAATTAGTTTTAGGGTTTGCTTTTAATATTAAGTTTTCAACATTTACCATTTTTAAATTTTCACAACTACTAGCATACTTATTGATTTTCTATAAACTGATGGTCAATATTTAACAGTGTAACAGGAAAATGTACAAAACTGTTTCTAAAATAAAAAATAAAATCAAAAAATTTAAAATCAAGTTCTTAAAATATATAAATTTAGATCATATGGTATATTTTAAATTTTTTGCTTTTCACTTGTTACTTTCAAATGGATACACAAATTCATCTAGTTTAAATATGAATTTTGTCCTGAAAATAAAGTATCATGTAGCAAAGTGAAAACTCTAAAATAATTTTTTTTTTTTTTTTTTGCAATAGAAACTGACTTGTTCTGTTCTATATTCTGTAAGCATTTAACTATAATTTCACTGTCACAAAACTCAGAAAATAATGAGTGATTGTAAATGATTGTGACATTAATACTTTATATTCAAGTCTGTTAAATTCCCCACATCTCCATAAACTGTACCTCTAACTCTGTAACCCCCTACCTTGAGGTGCCCTTGGGCCTTGTACAAGGTGAACATTACTGTAAAAAAAAATGAAGAAACTAACTCAGGATAACCAAGCTTTATTTATATATTCATTTTTTGTATAAATGGTTTCTAAAAATCAATTACTGAAAATGAATAAATAATAAATGTATAAAATCATCAGAAACCATGAAAAAATAAAATGATTTAATACGAAAGAAAATATAAACCCTGTAAATGTCAAGTATCATTTAACATCTGAATTTGAGCAAACTGAATGCATACCTTACGTTAGTTAACAGAGTGTACGGAATAGAAAGCATCATCATCACCATAATCATGAAATCTAAATAATGAAAATGCATTAATAAAAGTTACTACAAAAAGGGA
This sequence comes from Ascarosepion bandense, assembly GCA_037127315.1. Taxonomy (NCBI): domain Eukaryota; kingdom Metazoa; phylum Mollusca; class Cephalopoda; order Sepiida; family Sepiidae; genus Ascarosepion; species Ascarosepion bandense. The sequence goes on from JBBBDQ010000410.1 coordinate 5,589,391, forward strand.
AAGACTTGCTGTCACATGATCTCTAGTGATAATTAATCCATATCTGGTGTGAACACGTATGCTATTAAAACAAGTTATTATTTTTATTTATTTATTTTTATTACTTTTGATTTTTATTGTTTGGTAATATTTTTGAAATCATTTATAAGGTCTAAGCGAAATCTTGTTTTTTCTTTATGTTACTGGGCATATATGCGAGTAGCGAGCGGAGTATCTTTCCAATGAAATGGATTTCCCGATATTTTTTCAGTTTATTTATTATTTTTATTTCTAACTAAAACTTAAATACTTAACTTATTACTGTTGCCGTCAGTTTTCATCATTAAACTATTTACTCAACATAATTAAAGAAAATGTTTTGCGCTTAACTTAAACTTAATAATGATAATGGAACTTGAAGTTGCGTCAAACTTTAAAAAATAATAATCCCTAACTAAAATAAAGCAAACCTTTTTTTCCCCTTCTGATAATAATAACAACAAATTAAATATCTAAATTTAATTTTCCTCAAATAAACATCAGTAACTCGACTACAATAGTTTTAGGTGGACAATAACTAACCAACATCATATTTATTTTATTTTAAATAAAATAAGCTACAAGCGAGAGAGAAAATAGCAAAAAGTAGAACGTGCCCCCTACGCTGTTTTTAAAAGTCCAGCTAACCTTTTAATTCACCCAACGACATCATTAGTTCTGAGTTTCTAAATCTAAGTATTTTTGTTTTTTTTAATGTTCTGACAATGATGTTTTTTAATGCTCAATCCTATTAGGATTTTTCTTTAAATATTGTTTAACTTAAACAAACTTTTGTTTCTTCCCCCCCCCCTTTTTTTTACAAAATTAGATTTAATTTTTCATTAACCTCGACCAATGTCAGCTGCAGAACAGTTATCTCCCCTTACACATGAATCATCATTTCAGTATTAGTGATAAATCAATATTAAAGTATTACGCATCTTGTAACCTGAGAAAAATTGTTTAAATATTTGACAGTATTAACAATCTTATCAAAAATTCCAGAAAACAGATATTAGAATATAATTTTAGATAAATGCTGATAAAATAAAGGTTGAAAATAGTAAAATATTTTTACCAATTACTAAAAAAAAAGGATCATGCTTTATTTATTAAAAATATCAGTTTAAAAACTTTCAGGCAAACACCTAGAATATTTTGCAATAATAAGGTCACATGACTAGACACCCCCCTACCTCCTCATGCGATATGTAAATGCAGGCTTGCTTTGTTTAATATTATAAACATGTTACTGAGTATTATTTCCTATTTAATTGATAAATTAAAATTTATTTTTATCATAAAACAAAACTGGAATTTTAATAAATTTCTTCAATGTTTTATTTTTATATCAGTTTACAAAATTGCCAATTATTTAAGATAAAGTGTATTTATTCCAGGCAACAATTATTATAGCACATTTTAATTAAAAACAAGTGAGATGCACACACATATGATAAAATAACCTTTGGAAATTAATCGAAAATTAAATTTTCTTAATGAAATTATTACATGCTATTAGTTGATAATATCCACAATGCAATTTTAAATTTTTTTTCACTGCCTTCTTTATTTTATATCTCTTGTTGTCTTGGAGAGACTGCTATTTCAGTAAATGCATAAATGTATTGTTATAATAAACAAGATATAGAAACAAAACCACAATTTATGAGTACTAATTTTGGATAAAATCAGATTTTCCAAATTAAAATATAGGAATCTTTGTTCAAATTAAAAAGATGTGCAAATAATGGTTAGTGACTTGCATAAAAAAATCAGCAAGTTCAAATTCCATTTAAGTTTTTTAGATTTATTTTCTTGTAAATACCCTTTGGAAAAATATGAATCATTCCCTCTTCTCCACTGGCTGTGAGTTAAATAGTAGAGCAGACTGAATTCTTCAGCTTTGATTGGCAACCAGTCTAAAAAAAGCTAAATCTGAACATAAAACTGATTAGTGTAATACTACTCTAATCAAGATCTCTTTCTTTCTGATAAATCAGGAAGAGATCTTGATTAGAGTAGTATTACACTAATCATTTAACCAAAATCTCTGATGAAATCAGAGATTTTGGTTAAATGTGAGTACTCAGAAAGCAAGACACAAAATATAAAAATCATCTTTTGCACAGGGGCTTTGAGCGTCACATCCAGTTTATGAAACAAATCCCTGCAAAAGTCCTAAAATGCAATACCCAATCATGAATATTCCTGTCAAAAATAACAAAAAAGGATTTTCCTGAGAGCCTATACCTTAAAAAAAGAAGATATAAAAATGGCACTCATCACCAATGACAGGCTTCAGCACTTCGGCCTTATCACAAGATCACCATATCATCAAACATGTCACCACAGGCCTCTATTCTGACATCAACTGTGACTTACGCAAACAAAACCAAGAAATTAGTCAATTCTCTACCCTACCAACAACACCCTTATGCCTAATTGGTTTCCTTACTAATGGCAAGTAAGGATTGACATATGAACAATTTTTGCCACCTTTCACACAACTATGTACATATTCTGAATTTTGACGAATGCACATTGGTGAAATCTTAATCTTCGTTTGCTCCTTTCTTTTGCAACCAAATAGTCATTATAACATTAGGTATACGGCTACTTACACCAACTTGTACAAACCTAGATGCTGTAGAAATCACAACAGCAATACCAAGTGTTGTTGAAAGTTGTGGCGCCATTTTCTTCAGTGGCACCTGACACTATAGTCGTTTCCTTCTCTTTCCTCCTATGATTGCTCATAGCATTTTGGAAGCATTATCATTTTGCTTGAGATAGTTTCTTTTACTCTGTAACCCCCTACCTTGAGTGGCTTTTGAGCCTTGTACAGGTTGAACATCATTGTAAAATAAAACAGTAGTTCTTGTTCAATCACTGAAGTTAAACAGTGTTAAGCCTGATCAGTACTTAGAGGGTGGAATGCTTGAGAACACCACAAACTCTAAGCAAGTTACTATAATTCAAAATACAGTGTGTGATGAATGAATTGTTGTCTAAATGACGCAAAAATGAAAATAACACTGACATCTCATTTTAACAGATATATTTAGCAAAATTACACAAAAATATCTTGAAATACTAAAGAGTAAATTTATTCAATAAAACTGTCATTGGCTTTAACCGCAGCATCTAGAGGACTTCAGAATCTTTTGCATCTCTTTTGAATGGTCTCCTTGTTTTAAGTTGGTGAATGCGGCTATAATCCTTGCCTTCAGTTCATTTTTGGCATTACAAGGAGTTTTGTTGGTCTCTTATTTAATTGCCCACCCGCACATAATGACCAAGGAGGTTGAGTCTGAGGCCCTCATCAACAAATTCGGGAGTTCTTCTTATCAGAACAATCAGAGTGAATTTTCTGAGCTGCTTTATCTTCATAATCACCATTAAACTTTCAGAATCCTCTGTACTGTCCTCAGATTGACACCAAACACTCTGAAATGTTCATATTGGAGCTTCTGTTATGAATGTCAAGTAGTACAGTGCAGCATTTCCTAATTTATGAATTGCATCATGGTGCTCTTTTTTTTTACAAATAGTGCCCAACTGACCCTACTATACTGTACAATCGACAAAATTAAAAACAAACCATGCAAATGCACAAAATTAAAAATATAAAATTGTGACAATTTACTCATCACACCCAGCTTGTTCTGGCTTTAAATAACTCAAAAGAGTGATAAGCCATAAAAAAAAATATTCAATCAATACTGACTATAGATAATGCCCATTACTAATGGTTTGTGAGTATGAGCACATGCCCAAGTGGTTAGAATATTAACATTCTGATCATGAGTCTTGGGTTTCAATATCATCATGATTGATTTATCAAGGAGTTGATTCCTTGATTATATTGGCTTTGAGGGGAAAGATCCTAGTATATGGCACTGTTGGGAAGTGTTTGAAGACCATACCATGCATTGACCTAAGAAATTGTGCAGATGAAACTGTTCAGAAGCTAGCACAAATGTTACAAGTTATTGTGACTGTGGTCTTAAGTGTATTGGCCTTATTAAACTACTGATAATGGCAGATTTTTTTTTCTCTTCCAGAAATTTTAACTATGGTCCTCTCATACTGCATTCAAAATGTTCACACCTCTCTGAAATTTGATTTGGGATCCCCTTTACAGATATGAAAATAGAAACATACTGCTCCTCAGTGATCAAAACAATTTCAAAGGCCAGTTTGATCTACATATGCGCACACACACACAATAGAAGAGATGAACTAGAAGCAGCTACTGACTAAGGCCTTGTCTATGAACTCCAAAACACATTAGGCTGTCATAATGTTTGCCCACACATCCTACACCACAATAAGAACACTTAATTATTTGATAAAACAAAATTCACCACAAACAAAATTTAACATTTTGTTGTTATTGTATATTTCTGAAAAGTATACATGTCATTTAACTAATGTTCTAGTGAGTTTGATCCTCACTGGGTGCCCCATACATTTGGCCTTGTGCTATATCTAAGATATGCTTAGAAAATCATTTTTGGGGGATCTTAACATAGTGTAATGGTTAGCAAGCTTGTTTTGCTATAACTAATTACAATTGAGGAGTGAGTTTGATCCTCACTGAGTGCCCTATACTTTTCAGCCTTGTGTCACATCTAAGCTATACTTAGAAAATCACCATTTAACTGACGTTTTATGCCTATCTTCAGAGAATAAGTGCTTTTATGTTTCATTTAAAAGATGTGTTGTTGATGTTGTAAAATGTTTGGAATCCCAACACTCAAATAAAAACAAATGCTTGGGTAGATTGATCTTGGCACTGTCATAAGCAGAGACAGATTTGTTTTCATTTGTTAGCATAAAAGAAGGTAAGAAGTTCAATGGTATCCAAGATTTTCTCTATCGGCAGACCATCAATCTCTGAAGCTGTCCACAAAATGGCATTGCTCCTTTAATAAGTTGATATCTTCAGTCATTTTGTCAATGAAAGTTCATGCAGTGGAATTCCTGAAAATAAATGTGGAGAGAGTCCTTCAGTACAGATCCAGTGCATGGACTTTAATGAATGCACTGAACAAGAAATCTGATGAGGCTTATATCAAAATATTAAGTGAAAAGCCATTACTTGGCAGCAATATATGACTAACCAAATGCTCTATAGCAGCGATCCACAAATAGTTTTGTTGCCACCCACCTTGCATTCAAAAACACAACCCTAATGCCTCCAAATGTTTGGTCAAATTTTGATTGGATTTTCTTAATGCCACTATTGCATGTCCAATGAATATCTTATTATTTCTCATAATAATTATGATACAGGGTGGTCCAAAAGTAGGCAAACAGTAGGTGAAATAGATTTGTGTATCGGTTATATTATTATAATGGTATTTGTATAATTTATACAATAAAATTTAATTGTCAATGTAGTAATTGTATTAGTAAATATAATTTATGTAATCTTAAAATAAATGTAATCTTATACTGTCCATCTACTTTTGGACCATCCTGTATAATTGGGGTATACTGTAAAGTGAACAAAAGGTACAATGTGTATGTGAGTATCTTATGATTCAGATGTGCTACTGCCCACCTCTGGTTGCCCAATTTTTTCTCACCGCCCCTCTGGATCTTTCCACCCACTCCAAAAGCGTCAATACTACCCACTTTGTGAATCACTGTTCTAGAGTCACTTGCCAAAGTTGATGACTCTAATTGCTAAGAGGAGAATAAGTCTCAGTGGCCATTGCTGAAGAAGCAAAAATGAGACCATTCTTCTTCTATATGATGCATTCCTTCAGGACAGGCAATGGGGGTTTCTCAACAACTTTCTATTCCTTGTGGCTCTTAACAGTTTTTCCCTCTTTGCTAAGATTCGGTCTGTCATCCATTCATACAAGCTTCTCAGTTAACTGGTTTGCTGCCTTCCCCTATTTTTTCAACCTTCATTATACCCTGTGATGGTTGAGTTTTCCATGCCTTCTTTCCTCATTATATGTCCAAGGGATTTCAACTGTCTTTTTCTGATTCTGAGTATAAGTCTCCTTTCTGTTGCCATTTTCTTTAAGACTTCCCCATGACTTCCTCACTACATCTATAGAATTCTCAGTATCTTTCTGTAGAACCATATTTTGGCTGCCTCTAGTTTTTCCTCATCTGTGGGGGAAATTGTCCAACATTCATTGCCATATAAGAAGATGGATACCACATAGCAACCCAGTATACTTTTCTTGGTTGCTAACAAAACTTTTCCATTTCTCAGCACCTTGATTAGTTTTTGGCATGCATCTTTTGCTAGTCCAATCCATGTTTGGATCTCAGTGCCACATTTTCCATTCTCTGTTAAAATGCTTCCCAGATAACTTCTGCATCTGCCTGATGTTTAAATTATTCACAATGTTTTATTTTTGGAACTTATGCAAAGGAAACAAGTTTGTTGAAAACCTGCATGAACTTTAATTGACAAAATGACTGAAGATATCAACTTATCAAACCAAAATGGAAGACCATAATGTATGCAGAAGGCTGGTCATGGATCTCTGCATGCTTGATTTTATGGAGGTTTTGTGAACACATATGTGAGAGAGTGAGAGAGAGTGAGAATGTGTAAATATATGTATACATGCATCCAAATATAGTAGCTGCCTGTTTAACAATGTGAGTGAAAGAATGTATATATGTTTTCTAATGTAGCAACAAACTATATAAAAGGTGGTGAAAGAAAGTGTGTATTTTTTCAAATGTAACAGGACAGTTTATCCATCCCAGGTCATCAGCTGGCTGCATTTTGACTCTGGTTATGTTACAATGATCACAGCATCAAAAAGTAGACAATATTATTTATTGATTCTGGTTTTGGTTAATTTTTCATATTGTTATATACAGATTGGCTGTGAAAGTGCTGCTTTGATTCTCATTGGTTCACAGCCTTATATCCTGGCTGTGAAAGATTTCTGATTGGTTGGTTGAAATATGTCTTTGTGGCTTGGTGATTCTGAATATACATCTATTTTTTTTCAAACTTTAGTGCCATTATTTGTTTTTTTTCCTTATATCCTGATTGTGAAAGCTTTCTGATTGGTTGGTCAAATTTATTTTAGTCTCCTTGTTGTTATTATTATTATTTATTTTTTCTATCACTACAATTTAATGATGATGGGAATAAAATAATTATATGACCACATTTTTTGTGTGTTTGAAAAACTTGTTTTTAAATTTATAATTTATTTTCAAATTATGAATATACATTATCGACATTCACTCAGGACATATAGTTTATTTAATGGTAGTAAGTTCAATGAAAATGGAGCTTAAATTCTGATTAAGATACATGCTCCAAATATAATTCTGAGTTTAGCAGATGATAATCTAAAGAATGGCAGCACCATTGTGCTAATCAAAGTGCTAGAAATAATGAACTAACAATCTTTATTAGATCATCAGTTTTCCTAGAAGTAAAGAGCTTGATCCTTGGGTCAGGCAGTGCAGAAATGTATATGGCCTGTCTGTGAATTCTGGACATAATTCATTAACCAATGAGAAGAGAATGCATGAACATATCCTCTCTGATAGGGTTACTCATTTGGCAGTGAAACAATATGGAGTAACTTTGTTGTGTTCACAGTGACAGAGCAAACTTATTATTTTGTCCTGCACACAGGTTTTAACAAAATATTGCATCACCCAAATGTCTCAGCAATTTTACAATCCAGATTTAGTATTCTATGACTTCTGGCTTTCTGAAAACTAAAATCACTATTGAAACAATAAAGACCAGTTTAAGTAGATCATAACAAGGCAGTTGATGGTAATTCCAAATGAGAATTTTTCAGGTAGCTTTGAAAACTGAAACAGACCTTTGTACTAGATATGTTATCTTTCCAACTTTTTTTTATTTTTATATATGTATTACACCTGCAAATAGATGAATGTTTGGCTGATATAATGAGAAATTGGAGATCTGAGTTTGAATTCCAGTTGAGTTTGTTACATTTGCTTACATGCTTTGGGAAAAGTAGGAATTCATCTCCCCCCCCCCAGCTATGGGTAAATAGCAGGACAGGATGTATCCTATAGCTTTGGTTGGCAACTACTCTAGGAAACGAAAAACTCAGAATTTAAACCAGCCTGGAGAGAGCTAAGCTATCTTGCCCTAGACACACCACTACTTTTATGGCTGCAGTACATGTGATGCCCTCACATTTCTAATGTCATGGGACTCGTGATCGTGATCTGAGTATGTAAAATAATTATGGGAGGATGGTTTACTCAAGTGCTCATTCATCCATGTGCCATTGTCACATCATATATAGTTGGGTTTGTGGCTTGAAACCATGGTTGACAACCACTGTCAACATTCCGTAATGGACCAAGTTAGTTTCACCACTGTTAGTAAACATGGCTTTCTTGAGACCAGTATACCAAAGTTGGACTATCTCTGCTTCTTACTAAAAATCAAATAAAATTATTTTTCATCAGGAAAAAGGTTTTCTTTTCATAATGTTAAATAGAACAACTGTAGTAAGGAAATTTTTCAGACTACTTGTTAGTGAAATAAAGAAGCTTTCAGTTTCTAGCAGTTTCAGGTCTATGTGTTCTTAACAGTCAAAAATTTTAACTGAAAGATTTTGGAGAGAGACACTCCTTTTAAAAGTAATGTCCCACCCTATCTCTCATTGATAATTCATTAATTCGCAGTGGAATGAAAAAGCACCTGACCCTGCCCCATCCATTCTCTTCCATTTTTTTTTGTGAATTTAGCTTGCAAAATGACACCCTAGTGGAGTGCAACTGTCAGTTGAACCTATATCATTTGTTTTTGTTTGTCCCCCACCAACTCCAATAAGGATTTCCCACACTAGAGAACTCTCTGAACTCTAGGGTATCAGATATTTATATACTGTATTTCAGAAGTGCAAACATATCAACAATATACAGAACTTATAATTTATCTATACTTCTGAGATAAAGTAGTATTTATATTATTTACACTGTTTGGATTTAAGAACACATGGCCCAGTGGATATAGACATTGGTTAGTTCCAGTGACTTGACCCAAATAGTTGTGAGTTCAATACTAAGCTACAGCAGTGGTGAACAAATAACTTAGAGAGTTAAGTTGAAGCGAGATAACTAGATGGCTACCAGAAGTGGCATAGCACATGGAATGAGAATGATATACCACAGTGATCATAATAAAAGGTTCAGTTCAAAATTCCTAGCACTTGAAGAAGGCTGATGCATACAACAGCCGATATGTAATAACGGCAGTAAAGATAGTGTAAGTTAAGAAATGCTTTTCTTTTCTTAATCCATAAAAATAACTTATTCTTCTCTATTACACACACACTCAATGTTACAATTCACTTTTGTTCTGATATTATTCTTCAGCCTACTAAAATATATATATCATTAAAAATGACAGACAATAATAAAATAATAGTGTAATAAAAAAAAAGTATTTGCTAAGACAAAATTTACAAGAACCCTTTAGAAAGATTTGGGTTGAAAATACAAAAATACCATTTAAATTGCAATATTAAAGGCACCTCTCTATAAGAGAGGCAAAATATATCAAATAATTTTTTCCTACCATCAACCTTACAAAATTTAACAGTGGAAATGAAGTTCTGAAAATTTTTTAAAAAATAGACAGACACTAACACAATACCCAGCCGGGTACATCACATAACAGCTTTGAAGAACACCCCTTTTCAAAACACACAAAAATTACATTACAGTCAAAACATGAGGGCAAAATAGCAACATTGAAAAAAAAAACAAATAACATCCTTGAAAATGGCCAGTGACGTGGCTGAAAGTGCTTGGAAAAGCAAAAATTATGGAACATTTTTACACTTCTTAAGTCAGCAAAAAAGAAAGAATGCTGGAAAAATTAAATAAAAAATTAATAAAATTTTCCTTGTCGCCCTATTTTAACAAAACATGTTTAAAAGAAAGATCGCTGCCCAAATATATATATATATATATATATATATATATATATATATAGAGAGAGAGAGAGAGAGAGATATAATCTGTTATTAAATATGATTTGGTCTTTGAAGGTAGTTGCTTAAACTACATTGAGATTCAGCCATATGGTTATTCAATGAGAAGGTCTCAACTGTCATTCCTGTACTTCCTTCACTTTAAGATTGTAGTTGAAGAATTTGGGAACTAAGTTAGAAGAGAAAAATGTCATGCAGGCTGGGATAACAATCAACAACTAAAACTAAACTGTTCTTTGGTGTATGAGACAAAAAAGCAACTTCAAGAATAAACAAGAAATGAGAAAGAAATGTCCATTTGTGGTTTCTATATAAGGTGTCCATATATAAGAGATGGGTCTCTTTTAGAACAATGAAATGTCATCTGTCTGTGGAAGACATGATCTCCTATAGACTACCCAATTAAAAAGAAAGATTCTTATGACCAAAGTCAGATAAAAGAGTGAGAAGAGATCACTACTCCCATTTTACAGCTCCCACAGCTGATTCTCATTGGCCAGGAGGTAGTCCAAATGTCACATCTATTTTTAATGATAGAAATAAGGATGGCATATAGATTTTTAAACTACTAAATTCAACACATTCAAGAAAACAGTAACTGTATTGTAAGTTAAAAGGAATACAGTGTACCTTATATAAGTTAATTTTTATTTGCATTTTATCATATATTTATATCTTACAAAATTCTTCTTCTTCTTCTTCTTCTTCTATGTGCTGTGTTCCTTCAGGACGTAGGTGATTATGGCCTTCCACATCTTCCTATCCCTTGTCACTCTTATTATCCTTCTCCTGTCATCCCACTCAATCCCCACTCCACCATCCATCTGCTCAAGTCCATCATCATACATTATTTTCCCTTGTCTCTCTTCCCCACTATCCGTCCTGTAGCATCAGATTCTCCAATCCCTCCTTCCTCATAACAAATCCTAAAAACTTCAGCTGTCTTTTCCTGATGTTAAGTATCAGTTTCCTTTTTATGTTGATCCTCTCCAAAACCTTGTCATTGCTCACGTGTTCCATCAATGGTATCCTAAGCATCCTTCTGTAGAACCACATTTCAGTTGCTTCAAGTCTTTCCTTCCTTTTTGATGAAATTTGCTGCCATACTGAAGGACAGATATTATATAACAATCCAGTACTCTCTTCTTTGTTTCCATAGAAATCACATACTTTATATTATCTCAAGTCCTGTAGAATCTAGATGTAAATTATGGGGCCACAGTCTCGACATAATTTACATTGCAGTGGTTTTAACAGCAAGTAGGGTTTTCACTGGCTAGAATCATAGTCCCATGCCCAACCGGTTTTGTATTTACAGTTTTCCTTCTTCTGAACTCATTGTCAACCAAGGCTGAAGAGCCCAATCTGCTCTACTATTTAACCCATAGTCAGAAGAGAAGAGATTGATTCATACTTTTCCTAGAGGGAAAACCTTTAACAACAACCACTTCTGCAATTTACGTATTACTCTTCAATCATGAATTGAGTTCTCTTGGCTGCTGGTGTGTGTATAGACCATGTATATATAACACGTTAAAATTTCCTCCTCTCTCTCAGCCATTTGCCAATAGCGTAGGGGTAGACTCTCTGAGTTTCAATCCCTTTCGGAAGCAAACGGATGTTTAGACACACTGATGAGTTGTGATACAGTGAAACTGGCTTGTATGTGGACGACTATAAATATACATACATATATATATACACACAATCAAGAATAAAAGTTGGATATTTTTATAAATTCATAGGTAATATTATATTTCATGGCTTTATCACCGCAGGTCAGACTAAATTCATACAACAATTCATACAATTGAATTTGATATGACATGTGGCGATAAGAAAGTCGTGAAATATAATATTACCTATGAATTTATAAAAATATCCAACTTTTATTCTTGATTATAATACTCTGTTAAATTTAACAATAAATTTTAACCTAGTTCTCTTTGGATTTAATCTTCTGTGGAATTTGCCTTACCAAGGATTGTACTTTATACATATATATATATATATATATATATATATATATATATATATATAATACTTTAGAACATGTACAAACTACAATCTACTACAAAATTGTACATTTATTGTTTTTTACATTGAAAGAACATTGTTACAAATTCACTTTCTTTGGCAGAAAATCCGACATGTTTAATGCTATGAAAAACAAAGTTGTTTACACTTCGGTGAAATGCATTACCAACTGAGTTCTGGGAATGTTATCTGTTGGAAAACAATGAGAACTTTATTCATGATACTAATCATTTTTTTTATTTTTTAGACATAAATTATTAAGAAATTGTCTCAATGTTTTGTATGTCTGAGTGCTTTTGGCTATATTTTTAGTCATCATCAGGGATGATTTTTATTTTTAACTGAATGTATGAATTCTTTTATGTATGTATCTAGAGTTATAGGAATGTTTTATTTTCCAAAAAACGGTCAGCACATTGTAGCCATATTTATAGTTGATATTGAATGTTTTTTCTTTTTTCATTAATAATTCTTTCATTATTTTTAGTTTTTTTAATGCAAAAAATCGCAAGCAACCAACACTCAACAAAATCTATTACAAGCATAGCACCAACATATTGAAGTGCATATAACAAACATTTTACATGCTACCAATTTCTAGTCAGTTCCATTAGAGTGCTTGTTTTGCAAAAGATTCTACAACAGATAAATTTTAAAATAATTATAACAAAGCATGTCCATGCATGTTTTTTTAAAAATCAGCATCACAACAAAATGCAATTTACTCGTGAGGATGATCTTAGAGGAGATTGAAAGTACTTGGGTAAGAAAAACAAAAGTACTTCTTTGATGAATTTCATCTTAACACCAAGAAACTAATTAGAAAAACTGGAAAGGAACAGTATAATAATAAAAAGACATACTATATCTATATTATCCAATGAAACGTGTTTGAATGAAGATATACTGCCTAAACACACACACACAGGCATATATATATATATATATATATATATAACTTATAAGACAGTTATGATGTATTTACTCTTAATTTACTTGATTGAAGGAATATATTTGCAAAACTGCATGAAGTAGCTTATCCTATGTGCTGTTAGTTCTATCCTTA